>JAJMGN010000216.1:0-138108 GCA_030575015.1 Cephaloascus albidus | reverse complement strand
TACCACCGCCCTTGGTGAGTCTGGTTTCAAACTTAGTGATGTCAATCCAATCACAATTAAAGATACAAGCTTTTTCAAGATATTGGTAAACTCTATCAAACTGGGCCAATGTATCTTTAATTGTGATTGGATTGACATCACTAAGTTTGAAACCAGACTCACCAAGGGCGGTGGTACGGTTATTGAGGATTAAGTCCTTAATTACTTATTTCTTAATATTCAAAGTCTTTAGAAGATAATTTATATATATATTTTTTTTTATTGAAATTATAATATATTAATTATAGAATATTTCGTTATACATGTAATTTATAAATTATTTGCTATTTATTCATTTTGTAAAATTTTGATAATATTTATTGTCCATCTATCAAATTTCAATCTGATCTTGGTCATAAACCATCTAAGTGCTCTTTGAAAATCACCAACCGTTAATTGAAAAGAAGAGTGCTGCAGCATAAATAAGGCCAAAGGGCCAAGGGACATCCCTTTAACGGCAGATGCTGCTGGAGTCTTCATTGGTGCTCCACAAAAAAAGACAAATTACAATAAAATATAAATTTGACAAGCGGTATTATATTTCTTTTATTTTGGTTACCCGTATGGGTGTGTCCATATAGCCAAATTTCATTTTTGATTTGATATTGCTTTCACCTCGAAACCAGAGCCCCATAATTATTATATCACCATTAGATCGCACTCAATTGACACATATGAACACATCCTCACAAGCGATGTCGGTCCCCAACATCACAATTGATACGTCTTATTCCAACTCACAGCCTGTCCCATCGCCTAGCTCACCCACCGTATCGAACAACTTGAACAACTTGCCAACTACTCCAACCGCCAGAAACCCATCCTTCAATGTATCAATCCTTAGATTAAAACTATTAGACGCCTTGAGAGTTGGCGATAATGAGAAAATCAGCTCAATCATATCAGATTTAAACGAAAACTTGCAAAATTCTGTCAGCACCACCAGTTTGATCCAACTTAGAGAGACTATTTTACACTTTGCAGTGCAAATATCTCCATTATCTTGCTTAACTTATTTGGTCAACCATCCAAAATATAACTTGGATATCAATTCCCAAGACAAAGATGGCAATACTCCTTTACATCTAGCTGTCTTATCCTCGAGAATGGATGTTGTGAAATATCTCTTATCGTTACCAAACATCAATGATACTATTGTAAACATCAATCTAAAACAACCTGTTGAATTATGTAAAGATTTGGAGATTGCTCAAATCATGCAAGTGGAAAGAGCTAAGTTCATTGAATCGTCAGCTAATAAATTGCGCCAATATTTCAACAACAGAGATTTCAAGAAGTTAACAGCATTACTCAATTGTCCTCGTGTCGCTGAATTACTTGATATCAATGGCACAGATCCTCAAACCGGTAATACAGTTCTCACTGAATTTATCATCAAGAATGATTCGGAAATGGTCAACTGGATATTGAACAACGGTGGTGACCCATTCAAGAGGGATTTAAAGGGTAAATTACCCATTGATCATTGTACTACTGATTCAATCCGTAAGCTTATTAAATTGGCTACAAGTGAGCAGAATATCTTGGATCCGGTTATAAATAATCAAGCTAAAGGTGGTCCTCCAACCCACAAAGGATATCTTCGCAAATGGACAAATTTCGCTTCGGGCTATAAATTACGTTATTTTATCCTTGATTCAAATGGAATCTTATCTTATTATACAAATGAAGAAGATATTCAAAATTCATGTCGTGGTTCAATTAATTTAAAATTAGCTAAATTGCATTTAGATTCCAGTGAAAAATTGAAGTTTGAAATCTTGGGTAACAATAATATAAGATGGCATTTAAAAGGGAATCATAGTAATGAAACAAATCGTTGGGTTTGGACTTTACAAAATGCTATCCTGATTTCAAAAGATTCAGCCAAACAGAAATCCGGTAAAGTTCCAAATTCAAAACAATCTCCAATCATTTCATCAAATCCTACTAATAATACCGTTAATACCACTGGAACAGTGAAAAGATCAGATACAAATGGTAGTAACACCAGCAAGTCAAGTTTCAGAGCCAAATCTTTTGATAAGATTAGATCAATTGCAAGTTTAAACCCACCTAAACGTAAACACCAAAGAAACTCATCAAATATATCAATGCAATCAACTAAAAAATCAACTTCTATTGATTCTTCAATACTTGATAATGAACCAAACCAATCATTCACTAAGGAATCAAGAATTAATACACCAATAATTCCAAATTCAAGTATTAACGGGATCAATGCGCCTACAGATGATGTGGAAACATTTGAAGATTTTGACAATGATGATGATTATTCATCAGTTGAAAATTCTGAGATAAATAGTCGTGACAACCATCAACAAATATTGGTACTTCAAAAATCCATTGAAGTTGAATTGACTTCTTTGATTGATTTGTTCAAGAGTGTTAATGTATCTCACAGTAATGCTGCTAATGTTAGTGGTAATTCAAGTTCTCTCTCAGCCACAAGTGGTAGTATGAGTAGTGAAATTACACCAAATTTAAGTGTTGGTAATACTAATAACGATGAAATTTTCAAAATCTCTGTTGATACATTAGCAACAATATCAAATATGATCTCAAAATACAATAATTTAGTTCAACTCAATGAATTAGCTTCATCGAAGAATTTAGAAAGACAATTTGAAATTAACCATTTATGGGAAACTTCAATTAAACAATTAGAAGATGAAATATCCTCAAGAGAATCAAAATTAATTCAATTTGAAGAACAAAAAAAATTATTGAAACGTATTTTGAAAAATTCTGGGATCTCATCAAGTGGATCTACTATTACGCCAAATAGTTCAAATAATAAAGGAATGACTTTAAGCGGTAGTATCATGGGATTAAGTAACTTGAAACTTGATGATAATGATACGAAAGAAATTGAAAACATTTTTAAAGATGAAGATTCGGATGATGAGTTCTTTGATGCTGATGAGTATGATGATGTAAAGTCTCTTAGATCAGATGAACCGGTTCAGTATAGAAGCACTAATGCTAATGATGCTGCTGATCAAAATTTTGTTGCTAGTGCTGCAGGGTTTACAGGAGCATTTAATGGAGTCGGTCCTACTGAAGATGTTTCCAAACAGTTAACTAAGGAGGTTTCAGCCCCTTCTAGAAATGAGGCTCCTTTAGATTCAATAAAAGAACATGAAATTGTTCAAGAACCTCAGCAAGTACCACGAAAAGAAGAAGAAGAAGAAGAAGAGGAAACTCAAAGAGGGCATGTTGATGTAAATGATTTAAATGACTTGCAAGCGTCAAGAAATGAACTTTTGGTGAACGACGGATCTTTCTTAGGATATGAATCTCCTATAAGAACAAGATTGGCTATGAATGAAGATGATAGACCTAAAGTTGGTTTATGGTCAATTTTGAAGTCAATGATCGGTAAAGATATGACTAGAATGACGTTGCCAGTTTCCTTTAATGAATGTACTTCATTATTACAAAGATTAGCTGAAGATATTGAATATTCAGAATTATTACAAGAAGCTGCATCAATTGATGATTCAACTTTAAGAATGGTTTATGTCGCTACATTTGCCGCCTCAGAATATGCTTCCACTATAAACAGAATCGCTAAGCCTTTCAATCCATTATTAGGAGAAACTTATGAATATGTTAGACCTGACAAGAATTATAGATTGTTGGTGGAACAAGTTTCTCATCATCCGCCTATTAGTGCTGCAAGAGCTGAATCAGCTAAGTGGGATTATTACGGTGAAAATGCCGTTGATTCTCAGTTTAGAGGAAGATCATTTGATTTCAAACATTTAGGTAAAATGTTTTGTAATATAAGACCAGATAATGGGCTTGTTAATTTAAAAGGTGAAAGAGTAGCTCAAGAAACATATTCTTGGAAAAAAGTTAATACTGCTGTCGTTGGGATTATTATCGGTAATCCTGTTGTCGATAATTATGGTAAGATGGAGGTTACTAATCATATGACTGGTGATAAGATCATTGTTGATATGAAACAAAGAGGTTGGAGAGCTTCATCTGCTTATGAGATCAAAGGTACTGTCGTTGATCTGGAAGGGAAAGAGCATTGGCTAATGGGTGGTCGTTGGGATTCTAAAATCTTTGCTAAAAAGATTGTTGCTAACACTGATATTGAAGGGAGAAGGAACTCATTAGTTAATTCGACTTCTGCAACCAATAAAGATCCTTACAATGGACACAAATTTTTGATTTGGCAAGTCAATCCTAGACCAAAAATTCCTTTCAACTTGACACAATTTGCTGTCTCGTTGAATGCGATTGATGGCAATTTGAAAAAATACTTACCTCCAACTGATACAAGATTAAGACCTGATCAAAGAGCCATGGAAGATGGAAGATACGATGAAGCTGCTGATGAGAAACATAGAGTAGAAGAGAAACAAAGAGCTGCTAGAAAGGAAAGAGATTTGAAGAAGACCACTTACAAGCCTAACTGGTTTGTTAAGAAGAAGCACCCGATCACTGGTGACCCATTCTGGGATTTTACAGGTGAGTACTGGAAGTTGAGAAAAGACCAAAAATTAAAGGACTGCGGTGATATCTTTTAGTTTCTGCATTTATTTTTCTTTTATTAATTTATTCGTTTTCACGTATTTCGGATTACTCCTGAGTCCTTTGTTTCGTTTCCGCAAATTGCCAAAAGTATACTTGTATTATGTATATCATACGTTAATTTATGCCTTTTGTGTTTCCTTCTACCAGCTAAATTACCCAATAATTATGTAAGAAATATCAGAAAATTGGACTTCCACACGACTTTCTATATTATGAGCACGGCAGTTTACTGTTTAACGTAAAGTCGCTATCAGAGCACAACAAATATCAAGAAGTTACAACTAATAAATTAAAATCAATTGAGGCGGTATTTGGAAAGAAGAAACACTAAACATGTCAGACGATGATTTCATGATGTCCGATGAGGACTCATACGAGTTTGAATATGAAGATGACGATGATGTTATGGAGGAAGATCAAGATAATCAGAATTTTGATTTGGTGAGTGCAATTTAGAGAAAGGCTTAATGCTTGGAGCAGAATACTAATGGATCCGTCAGGAGAATAAATACTACAGCGCCAAATCATTAAAAGAGGATGATATACCAGCAGCGTTGGAGGAATTCCAAACAATATCAGATTCAGAGCAAACAGAAGAGAATATAGAGTGGATATTCAAAGCATATAAGCAAATGATGAAGATTAATTTCAAAGAGTTTAAGAATTTTGATAAATCCATCAAAACTTTCGAAAAGTTGATTGCCATCTCGTCCAAAGTCAACAAGAGTTACTCTGAGGAGTCTTTGAACAAAATTTTGACTAATTATTCCAACTGCAGTGACCCTAACTTCAAAGCAAAACTTTATGAGCTCACTTTGAACTATTTGAATGAATCTGGTAACTCAAATGATAGGTTGTGGCTTAAAATAAACATAAATAGACTAAACATATTATTGGATACGAATCAATTGGTTGATTGTGTCGAATTGATCAATCAAGTTAATTCTAGGTTACAGACTGTCTCCACAACCACCAGAACCACATACTCTTTGGAAATTGTCGCCATAGAAATCCAATATTATTCCAAGACAGGTGAATACTCCAAGCTAAAAGATTTATACAAAAGAGCTATCTCGATAAATAGTGCAGTGCCACACCCAAGAATTATGGGTATAGTTAAAGAAGCAGGCGGTAAGATGTTTTTTAGAAGTCAAAACTATACCAAAGCCAGAATTGAATTTTACGAAAGTTTCAAGAATTATGATGAAGCTGGTTCCCCATCAAAGATAACTATTTTGAAATATTTGACGCTCTGTTCCATTTTAACTGAAACTGAAGTTAACCCTTTCGAAGCTAAAGAGACTCAAATTTATTCACAAATGCCAGAGTTTCAGTACTTAATAAAATTAATTGAATGTTACGATCTGAATGATTTAGATTCGTTCAACCATTCTATCGAAAAGATGGTATCCTCGGGAGATTCTTTGGTGACAGATGATATTTTCAAAACATCGATTGACAAAATAAGATATAATTTAAGGTCAAACATTATAGTGAATTTATTCACATCTTATAATAGATTGAAATTTGAATACTTGGAGAGAAAATTGTACCAAGATAAATTTGAAATTGAGGATATTATATTGACTTTGGTAAGTGATGGCAAATTATCAAATGTGAAACTAGACTTTATCGACAATTGCATTGAAATTGGTCCTAGCCAATGCAAAATCAACCCTTTAATCTCAACATCTGAGATATATGCAAATCTCAAATGTTTAAATGACGTTGGAGCAGATAATGGTATACAAAGCAGAGCGGCATTTAACTTAGACAAGGACGGAGACTCTGTGATGGATTCGCCCGTTACAACAGCGGGCTCTAATGCAGATGATGCACCATTAACCACACGAAAACAAATCTCGCTAGAATATGGGTCTGATAAGATGAAAAATATCTTGAATATAAAGGAAAAATCATCTGTTGAAGATATTATGAAAGCTGTTGAAAATTGGAGCAAAATGGTGGAAACGGGTTTACCTATAAAAGTTAAAAGTGAATTATCGCAAAAAGATCAAATTGCCTTAGAACAACGTACCAATACGAAAGTGGAAGATGGAGATGGTGAAGAGGATGAAAAGAAAGATAAACTTAGTACCTTAACGGAATGGTACCAGGAGATCAAAATTTACCAAGATAATTTATTGAGAAAGTAAGTGAAAAGGGCGGCACGTTGCTATTAGATATGGTGCCGACTCCCGAGTCGATTGAATTCACCATACAGATATTAATGGGTAAAATGATTTTCAATATACAACTTTTTAGGGTATTGATGAAATATTCACTTATATGTGTAAATATCGAACGACATGCGTAAATTTAGGAACAACAGGACTATAAAAAAATCTTTGAAAAAAATAGTTTTACTGAAAAAAATATTCTTTCTATAGCAGATAAAGACAAATGGTATGTTTTATTTGTATCTATTTGCTTCAATATGATGGGATCTTGAGAAATATAGATGATTAGACTTATTATGCGTTATCGTCATGATGTGTCCAATAAGACAAATGTCTAGGGCACAGTTGAAATTAACTAACACCGAGATGAAGTATTTTCCAAGATCCTTTTCCAAACGAAGCTTTTGATTGTGGTCTTTACTAATTGTCCATAGATCCATTTACGATTTCGGGTTCTCCTCTATATATCATTTAGGGTAATATACACATCTGTTGATGAAATTTCAAATTGTAGAATTGAATTATTTTTCCACGCTGCATGCAGAGCTACACTGGAAAAAGATATTAAGTGAATGTGGAAGAAAAAATGCTAAATCAAGAGAATAAAAAAGTTTCAATTAAATGAATACCAATACAAAGTTCAAACCGTTCCTAATTATAAACACCAACCAAAGAATATTCATCATGTAAAAAAAATTAATAACCAAGTTAAATTTGATAACTATAGTTCTTCTTTGTATATATTTCTTCATAATCAGGTGTACGTCTTCTGTCTCCACTATTAATTCTTTCTATCTCATCAGTCATTCTTTTCTTTGTTCCATAATTATTCAATTGAGTCGTTGATCTATGTGTTGTTAAGACAGAATCAAAATCGTCATTTCTATTTTTCAATGGTATTCTTCTGTTTGATAACTCTTCCATTTGTAACTCTCTTGGGCCCTTTAATTTGTACTGAGTTGGTGAATTTGTCATTGTGATTTCTTGCTGCTGTTCATAAGTTCTTTGTTGGTTAAGTCTCGGCGTAGTTGGGTCAGATTTCTTACGAAGTAATATCTGTTGCTGTTGTTGCTGTTGTTGTTTCATGGATAATATCTCTTTTAATCTTGATTGGACTTCCTGTTCAACGACTAATTTAAATTCCCTTTGATAGCCAACTCTGACTTCTTTTGCTTCCAAATCCATTGATTTCTTACGCATTTCGAATTCTTCCATTAATTCGTCTTCTAATTTCTTTCTTTCTAAATTGAATTTTTTCTGTAAATTATTGTACTCCTGGTCCAATTCTTCTCTTTCATTGAACAATTTTTTCTCCAAATTGTTAACTAACAATTCCTTTTTCTTTAACTCTTCATTTTTCTTCAATAATTGATTTTGAAACTCAGATAGATCTTTGCTATGCTCTTTCAAATCCATTTCTTTTCTGATCAACCTTATCGATATTTGATCCAATAACATGAAACAGCTCGGTCTTTTCTCAGGATTAACTGTTATGCATGCATCGACAATAGATCTTAATTGTTGAGAATAGTTATCAGGTAAAGGGTTATATTTCCCTTCCTTGATTCTAGTTTGTAATTGGAGATGTGTTTTAGCTTGGAAAGGAGGATTCAAAGAGCATAACTCATATAATACACAACCCAAAGACCAAATATCACAAACAGGGGAATAAGGATTATCCATCAATACCTCTGGTGACATGTAATATGGAGTACCCACGTATGTCTTTGCAAAATCATTTTGGGAAGTCAACATTTTAGCCAATCCAAAATCACCTAATTTAACAGACTTATCATTCATTAAGAAAACATTCTCTGGCTTGATGTCTCTGTGGATGATAACAGTTTCCGAATCAATGCTTGGTGGACTGTCCATTGAGTTCGAAAACAAGTTGACTTTAGGTGCATCTATCCCGTAATGACAACGATGTAATGCTAATAAGATCTGAATTAATATCTGCCATATAAACTCTTCAGGAACATATTCTTTGTTTTTCTTGAATGTTGTTATTATCTTGGCTAAATCACCGCCATCACAATATTCCATATAAATGTGTAATGTCTTTTGCTCCATTAAATGATCATGATGATAGTATTTGACAATATTTTTATGATTTAATTCTCTAAGAATTCTCAATTCTGCAACAAGTTGGTTTCTTTCATGGCTATTCATGGAATTATATTCAATTTCCTTTCTAACTAATATTTTCCCATCTTTCTTATCACGAACTTTTCGAACTGTACCAAACGAACCTCTTCCAATTAGTTCTAACACTTCAAAGTCTGTCGCTGAAGACATTATTGATATTAGCTATATGATGAGTGGAAAGCGATTTTGAGCTGATAACGAATGAGGTGATTTTGGATAAAATATGCAGAATCTGTTTGAAGTGATTGATTTAATTGTGTATGTATTGAAAATGAAGGAACTAGATGGCGGATGGATGCAAGATTATCAGGGAAAGTATATCTGAACGGGGCTTTTCACTACTTCTGCTTTTAGTAGCCCTGAATCCTGACGATTAAGTACTTGGAAACTGTGAGTATCAAAAGTTTCACCAGATCTTCAATCAAGAGTCAAGATTCACTTGAAGCTTGATAATTTGATTAGTTATTGTTTATGGAAAAGTTCTATTTACATTTCGCCCAATTCGGACTTGTGACAATCGACTTCCTAAAATATAATAAAAGAGATACTACAGGAAGATAGTTTTCGGCTGAACCAAATCGGGTAATCCGCCACAAAGTGCTGCAGAATTTTTGGTAATAAACAAAAGAGAAAAAAGTGTAAAATTTTATTAGTCCTTCAGATCATTTCAGTTACCAATTTGCTAGATTATTTCCCGATTTGCACGTTTCGCTTTACGATACACGATTATGGTCCAATTATCCACATTTTTTGCTTTTGCTGCCATCGGTTTCCTCAATCTTGAAAATATCAAACAAGCCAATGCCTTCATTATTCCTTCACAAGTTTTAAAACTGCCACAAAAGGTTCAGTTTCCGAGACTCATGACTAAGTTGGATGACGATCTGATCAAAATAAGCTCACAATTACAAGGTTTGGAAAATAGCTATGGGTCAATAAAAAGGTCTAATAGTTTGACGTCCTTCAACAAAAGGTCAGGTTCAATTTATGATGATAATAATATTTCAAGTTCAAATTATATAAGTGGTACAACCTTGAAGGAGTTAAGTAAGAACTTCCAAGCTCTAGAGAAATCTACTGTAACTGATGCCTATGATCTTAGGATCACCCATAAGTTATTATCGTTCCATATCACCCCTTTTCAAGTTGAAACCATGTGCTACTACAACATTTACGATAAGGATGAAGCAATATATCTCGATGTCATAGATGATTTTGAAGTTTTGACCAGCTTCGAAGATAATTTGTTAGGTCACCAGGTTGATGCGGTGAAACAGGAAATTGAAAGTCAAACCAAATTAACGTTATTGTCCGCTGATGACTTTGGTGAAACTAGAAGAAGTTGCTTGATAGTTCCAGATGCAATAGCCAAGATCGCATTCCAAGGAAGATTAGTTATGGCTACAGTGGAATACAAGTTAGATTTGGTCTCAAAGAAGCCCAAAGAGTATGGTGATGATGAAGGTTTCAAAAAAGGGAAGATCCTTTTGAACTTTCCTGTGGATGGTTATAAATTTGACTGCTTACATGGTTCAAATAACTGTGACTTGAAAACAGCAAAATTCTCAACAAACTTTAAGGATTGAAGTTGAACAACATGATTAACGACGTCGCTAATTGTATATACCATGGTCCGTAAGGTAATCACATTTGCTATCTAGCTAGTTAATATTCATTGTAGAAATTAGTACTTTTCATTATAATCGGCGCATATTACAGTCTAGCCAGTGTACTGCTAATCACTTATATAATTATATATATTACATAATATAATTAAAGTAATCCACTGGCCATTCTCATAGACAGGCCTATAAGGAGTACGCATTGATCGTTTGTGCTCAATATATATTGGTTTAATTATTAATTATAATAATATATATATAATTAATTTATAGATATCCGCGCGCTGGGTACAAACTCGAAATTTATAGATTTTTTGTAATTTTCTAATTTTTTAATATATATGAAATATTAATATCAATTATATATACATATATATATGATATTATAATAATATTATATATATTAATGCTAAATATATCTTATAATTGAATATTTATAGTATACGTTAGGGTCAAATTCTTATAAAAATCTTCAATATTCGAAACTGGATTATGAGACTATACATATCACAAAAGGAGAAATGTGGTGAATGGAATTTCAGAATGTGTGTGCTGATTTTAGTTGGTTTTATATTTTTGCTTAACGGTTGTGTTTCCCTCAATATCAATCATATTAAACCAGTATACCAAAAGAATTCACCTTCTGTTGAGAGACAAGTTGATCCATATGTTTCATTTCAAAAAAAAGTTGCTGCAAGTCAGTCCCAAAGTAGCTCTAGAGCATCAATCCTCCGCCCAGATCCAACCACAGGCATGAATGCTGATGATATTAAAGATTATGTGAATTATGGGTTAACGCCAAATCCATTGAAGGAAAGAAAATTCGTTAGGGTTGAGGAAGATGAAAATACAGGATTAAAAAAGGCAATCAAATTCACTTATCAGCTGTTCAAAAGAGATAATGATAAAGACAGCGAGATGGAAGTCCAATTAATTGGATCACACGATCACTTGGGAGGATTATTTCAGAATGTTGATACTTATGAGATTCCGCATGGAAAACTATTAGAGAAATTTGTTGATTTGGAAAAAGATATTGATTTGTTGATCAGTGAACATGCTATTGAGAAGAGATTAGATGAAGCTGAAAATGGTATCTTGCAAAGGAACGAAGAGACAGCTATTTCTTCAAGGGAATTGGACTTCATCAAAAAGTGTTTTTATAGTGAAAGAGAGTTTACTATTTCAAAATTTGAAGCCAAAAATTTTCATCACCATTCACATTGTTATATAAATAAAACTCCAGAGTCGAAAGATCTTGCATTTGATGTCGATAAGTTCAATGTTTTCCAACAAGAAAGTTATAATGAGAAAATTGAATTGGATGACGATGAAATCAAGGAGATAACGAATATAATCGCAAAAACATTAAATATTCCAATGGAATACATAGGCACGGGATGTGCTCTTCAATCAAATGAAAGAGCAAAGTTGATGATTCAAGGATTCATGATTGAGGCTGAAGTAATACTAAGTGAGAATTTGGTTTCAAAATGCGAAGGTATTCCATCAATAGATCTTTTCAAAAATGATGTTTTAAAAATCAAGTTTCCGTTGACGTTCTTCACGACATGCTTAGTTGGGAATAGTTATTGTTCAGGTAATGCAGACAGTAATGGTATATACTCTTTGATCACGTTATAACGCCTTTAACTGTGTATTTAAAATGAAGCTAAAATTCATAGAACATTCATTATAAATACAACTATTCATACCAGCACCTCTATTCGACCCATTTTTGGTTAGTTAAAGCTTCATAAGCTTCAATGTATTTTTCTTTAGATCTAATAGCGATATCGTCACTCATGGCAACACCATCCTTACCAGCTAATCCATTTGAAGTTAACCAATCTCTCAAAAATTGTTTATCATAAGAATCTTGAGAAGAACCTAATTTGAAGTTCTTAGCATTCCAGAATCTTGAAGAATCCGGAGTCAAAACTTCGTCAACTAAGACTAAGTTGTTATCTGAATCCAAACCAAATTCGAACTTGGTATCAGCAATGATAATACCTCTAGTTTTAGCAAATTCTTTGGCTTTAGAGTATAATTCGATAGCTTTTATGGCAATCTGATCACATAAATCTTTACCAACCAATTCAGCAGCCTGTTCCGGAGAGATGTTTTCATCATGTTCACCTTGTTCAGCTTTAGTAGATGGAGTGAATATTGGAGTTGGGAACTCTTGAGATTCTTGAAAAGTTTCATTAATTTTCAAACCATGAACAGTACCTGATTTCTTGTATTCTTTCCAAGCAGAACCAGTAATATAACCTCTAACAATGACTTCTAATGGAACCAATTTCAATTTTCTGACTAATAAAGCTCTGTCTTTTAACTGATCCTTATATTTTGGTTCTGATAATTTAGCTGGTAATCTGCTGAAGATATTGTCATTTAAAATCAAATGATTTGGAATACTTGACGATAAGAACTCGAACCAGAATTCGGATAATTTGGTTAATATCTTACCCTTGGATGGGATACCATTGCTCATGATCACATCGTAAGCTGAAATTCTATCAGTTGCGACGAATAATAAGGTTTCTTCATCAACTTGATATATATCTCTAACCTTACCTCTAGCAATTAAAGGCAAGATCCCGTCTAAGTTAGTTGAAGTTAATTCTGACATTTTGTTTGAGTGTTGGATTATTGAGTCAACAAACAGAAAATAAGGTAAAAAAATGAGACTTTAATCTGTTTTTATATCTTTTAGAAACAAATAAACTCATCGGACAATAATGACTCTGGAACGAGTGGTAAATGCACATAAAAAAAATGTCTTTTCGGTTTGATGCCCTGATCTCACTATGTCAAAAACGATGACATTTGAATGAGGAATCAGGATAGATGATGGTGATGATTTGAAATTGTGCCTTAAAAGTTGGAAGTAAGTACAATTTGGGAGAATCTAACAGCTGTATATTATTGAAGGTTATGATATGTGAGGCTTGAGTACTGTAATATAGCCTAAAAGGCTATATCTGAGAGATACTTTTATGCTGTTGATTTTAGTAAGCGGGAGTCTCTTTCTCATTCTCTTTCTCATTACTTCAGAAACAAGAGAAATATTCAATGATTCCATTATTTAGTTAAAACTTTCCTATAAGCCCTAAACCAACCTGCTATTTTTTCAATCTCTAAATCAACAGATTCAACCACTTTGATGAAGATAAAGATAAGATACATCTATCCGTATGTGAATGTTAAACATCACGTCTGATCAACTACTTTTTATGTGATGGTAGAAGAACTTGTCAATATACGTGAATGCTTTATTGCACTTTGTTTTCTGCCCGTTTGATTATTAAACCTTTGAGCTATAAATCCTAAGCTGCATTCAAGGTCAAATTTTGGATCATTTGTTCCATTTCTAGCTGTTCAAGCTGAATCATTTCTTCCAATTCCATTTCTAGTATCATTTTCTCTTCTTCTGTCAACTGTTTTTCCAAAATAGTCTGGTCTTCTATCAAAGCGTCTATATTCGTGTTTCTTTCAAAATCAAAAATTTCAGCTTCCCGCTGCTTAGCAAGCTCCTTCTCATACTCATCTCTGTTAACTTTTGATCTGTTTTCTAGCAATTTGCTTTGTATTCTCTCTTCTCTCGATTTTCTTGATCTCTTGACAAACTCTTTGGCGTTGCGTTTTATGGGCGACGATAACGGATGAGCAAACCGATTGGCTCTGCTCAGCATTCTGGCATGCAAGTCCTCCAACGCGTTCCCTGAGGACAGTCTTATAGGTGAACTCGATGGATGCTGCGAAACCATCGTTCTTATCAGCTTCCTTGTTTTTTCCTCAACTGCAGAATGTCCTCTTTTCGGCGTCAAAGGCAATCCAGAATTAATTGGGATTTCGATTTCGAGTTTCGTGCTCTGACCAGATTGAGATGAGTTCAAAAAATAAATCGAGAAGAAGAAGAGGTCATAAAACTAACCGCCCATATTAAGCAGAATAAAACAAAGAAACTATAGAAAATGGCACAGTTATTGGTGCCCGGAGACGTACTCCCGTGCGATGAAACTGCAACTGTGATAGGACCAGGAATATACCAAGATCCAAGAGCCGATGGTGACTTGATACCAACCTCAGCAGGTTTATTTTCAATAAAACACAACAAGAGCAAAAACAATAGATTGGTTTACATAGATTCAAACTCAAAGAGATACATCCCACAAGTGCAAGACTTCGTTATAGGAATAATAACTGGTGTCTTTGGTGAAAACTATAGAGTAGCGTTGCAGAACTATTCCCAATCGGTGCAGTTATCATCAATGGCCTTTGCCAATGCATCGAAGAAGAATAAACCGAATTTGAAAGCTGGCCAAATCGTGTATGCCAGAGTCTCAACTGCAATTCCAGAAATCGACGTCGAAATAGAGTGTTTTGATGCTACTACAGGTAAAGATGGTGGGTTTGGATTATTGGAAGACGGTTACTTGTTTGACTGTAATTTAAATTATGCTAGAGAATTATTACTTAACTCCTCTTGTGAAATCTTGGAGAAGTTGGCGTCAAGATGTAAATTCGAAGTTGCTATTGGAATCAACGGTAGGATCTGGATCAAAACTGAAGATTTGAAAACCACATTGGCAGCATCAACCTATTTGATAAATTGTCAAACCATAAAGAAAGACCAGTTCGATTCTGAATTGAAGAAATGCTTCAAAGCTTTGAATTTATAGATGCTAGTGTTGCAAATATATGTATATTAGTACTACAACTTTAGTCATTATTCTCTCTAATAGTACATTTTGATTATCTATGACTTGCATGCAACAATCAGCTCTTTATTGACATTGAGCTTAATATCTTCTCCAGCGCCTAAATCTATGGCCAACACATGATTCCAAGAAGAACCAAATCCAAAACAAACAGCTCCCCCACCAACACACAACTTTGTTGATTTGCTGTAATTAATTAAATCAAATCCAACCAACATTGGGAATTTTTCCCATGTTTGATCATCAATTTTAACCAAAGCGATCTCTTTCTTAATTAAATCGAGAACCACGATGGAATTATGCTGGTCCAATGGGAATCTCTGATTGACACCACCAACTAAAATCACCTCATGAGCAGATATGAAAGTTGCCTTGGATCCATATCTTTGCAATAAAGGATGTGAAAATAATTTCTCACTGACAACTTTCCCATTCTCATACGAAAATTTGTATATGGAATCATCGACCACATCATTATTGTCCAAACCACCAATAATAATCCCATATTCCCCATCATAACATACAGCAGAACCAGTTTTATTCTCAAGGTTCGTTTCAATGGCATGGAACTTATCGTGAGCAGAATCATATCTAATAAAGGCCGGCTCTTCACTTGACTTTGGTAACCCCCCATATATCAACAAATCACATGTATTGTTCAATTTGATGGTTGAATGTCTTGCTCTTGCACTTGGTAAATCTGATATTTTGGTCCATTGATATGTATCGGATGACGATAATTTGTAACAATCACTGAACAATTTATTTGGGGCAGATCTTCCTCCAATCAATATGGCTTCAGTTGACGAAGTGCTGGTCAAGGTGTGACACATTCTATTCGGCAAATCATGTTTCTGGAATACAGGTTGTTCAGTGGACAGTGATAAACTTAGCGAAGAGTTAAGACGATTATATGCCAATCCACTATTTATAAGAATCTCATTATTTAGTATGGTTCCAGCTGAAAATTTTCTTTCCAATAATTCTTTATCTTCTATATCCAATATCTTCACTTTGATAATTTCGTCAACCTTCAAACCTTGATTTGGATTGCACTCTTTAACAACAGGATATATTAAAATGTCACTAGTGGTAGCGTGTAACACAATATAATGCTGTGTATACATAATGAACTCCTCCCATTCATCAAATGCTTCGACAGTATCTATCCTAGCCCTAGTACTGGATGGGACCAAATTCCAGTTTCCAAGTAAGTCTCTACCTTCCACAGTCGGGAAGTATTCTTTGAATCTAGAAATCTGATCACTAATGGTGGGATATTTCAAAACACATTTCAAAGGATGTTCCAATCTGTTGAAATGATACAACATCGTGCTAGCAAATGGATGATGGGGCCCTGCAGGAGCCAATTGTTCCAATATTATGAAATGAGAATGCTCATAAGAACCTGTATTCTTTATTATAGGATTAGCATACTCTGGTAACATGTATGCCAACGAAACTTCAGCAATGAAAATTTTAACTTTGTTTGGGTGGTTCGAACCAAGCTGATCCAACTGTTTGTTGAAAAGAGCCTCATCTCTTAGGTTGCATCCGATAGCAGCATATTTGGAAGTTTTCAACTGGACTCCCTCAATGTTCGTAGGCTCCAAATCGCCGATAACCAGCAAGATTTCCTGAGAGCTCTGAATCATTTTTACTTTATTTGAGATTAGTTCAGGATAATCAAAGTCTAAGAAGGATAGCTTTGAATTGGACAAACTTTCTTGTGTTAATAATTTGAATGGAAGAGGGTCAAATCCACACCCAAGACTTATAATGGAAAATTCGCAATTTTTATAGGAAGGATGCTCCATAATTTTTAAAATAGACCGGTTGATGGACTCCATTCTGATCCAATATCCTCTGTTGATAACCGGTGACCTTCTTTGAGGCTTCTTGACAAAAAATTTAAACCATTCTTGGGAAATCTCATCGTTCAAGACTGAAGAGTATAAATTTTCCACTGATCTCTTTGAGGCGATGGACGAGTTGTTTGTTCCCTGAATAAGCAAGTCCGCGTAGTTCTTCTTCCTCAAGTCCTTGGCTACTTGCTTCTTCTGCCTCTCTATCTGCTTCGCAGTCAACGGCTTTGCATTGAGATCACTCATTTCTTTCCTCTAAAAAGAGATAAAAAAAGATATTTTTTATTTTTTATTTTTTTATTTTTATTTTTATTTTTATTTTTATTTCGATAAATGAACCAATTTCTGACTGATGTTCGCGACTGATCTGCCTTCAACTGTCAAAATATCTGACACAGGTGAAACTGAATAAGACTCAAGCAAACTCTAGCTGAGAACCAATACCCAATCCGTTCATCAACTACTCAGCACGAAACCCACATTGATTGATGCTCCGGAATATGACAAGAGAAGAGCTGCCTCGCTCTATCAAGAGGGCAAAGATGCGTCGAGATATTCAGCTTGAAGACCTTCCTACAGACGTGTTGGACAATATCTGCTTTTTCATGAACCAGAAAGATTTGGTCAAATTGGCTTTGACATGCTACAAGTTTAACGATATTAGTGAAAAAATCCTATACCAGAAAATTGCTATATCATACAGAAAACTGTTTGTTAAAGGAAGCACTAGATTAATTCCATTCTCAACAGCCACCGTGAATAATTTCGATGGTTTAAAAAGAATTATAAATAGCTATCCTTTCAAGATATCAAGACACACAACAGAACTCTATTTACTCGATTTCCCCAATTCAAGTCTCAACACAGAAATCATCAAGTTTCAGAGATTTTTCCAAAAACTTATAACTACTGAAGATTGTTTCTCCAAGTTGAAGAAATTCTACATCATCGGGAATGGCTATACGGGACAATTTAATATCAATCTTGCGTTGAATAAGAAATTTGGAACCCTGTTGGAAAACTTCCATGTTCATATTAGTACTTTCAATAGAATAGTGGGTAATAATGAGGAAATAGTGAAGGGAACGAAGTTTTTAAGTTTACATTGCTCACCGGCTAAGAATTTCAAGATCGAAAGAGATATACCCAAAATCGAGTTCCAGAGATTAAATGATTTTGATAATCTACAATCTTTGGTGATTGGTGGTATACAAGCTGACCATTTGTTCAATACGTTGGCACAGACACCTTTGAAGAAGAAGATAACCATAAAAAACTTATCTTTAGACTTATGTTTATCAGATAAATTTAACTGGGAGTTTTTAAGTGAGAACATCAACATGGATGTTGTTGAGACATTAAGCTTGCACTTGAAAGTTGGATTTGCTCATACAGGAGTACTTGAGAAATTCACACAAGAATTTTTTGAAGGTTTGAAGTTTGATAACTTGATCAATTTGATAATGTGTCGAAACTTCAAGTTACCTCCATCGTATTTCGAATTCGTATCTAGACAGAAGAAACTAAAAAAATATTTGTTAATGTTGCCTACAGATGAAACCATCGGAATAGACAGAGGAGATAGAGTGAATACTTATAATCAATTGCAAAACCTTGGCGAAAATATTACGGTTATCAACCACTATGATTTCTTTACTAATGTCCACGACTTAGATTTCCTCAATATAATTGATTTACTATTTGCTAAAAATGCTGGTTTTGAAGTCTTGCTGATTTTCCATAACGGTGAAAGAGTATGTAATTGGAGAAATTATGTTCTTCAACTTTTGAAAGATCTCATGTTGGAATCTTTACCTATCACATCTCTTAAAGTCTTTGATTTATTTGATGATCTACAAGTATGGAAGTTCCCAGCTATGGTTGACAACAGAATTCTTATAATGACCAGACTTTTACAGAGACTTCAACTATACAGAACTATTGTCAAAGTTCTAACACCATTGATCAAATTCCTTTTATACAAGTATCCCAAATTATCAAATATCAATTTTGGTGGGTTAATGTTTCAAGTGAAACATGATATTAACAATTCTAGATTTGCAGAACTAGTTAATTATCACCCTGAGCCACACAAGATTTCGTTCAATTCTGAAGATTTACCTATTGAGTTCCCAGATTTATTATGTATGTTTGATCAAGATTTTGATATGGATCCGATTTCTGATTTTGATTGTAAGGATACTGGTAACAATTGCGATTGTCCCTGGTGTGAGAATATTGACTGACTCATTACGTATCGTTTTTATCTGCGTGGGGGTTATACTTAGTTTAGTTTTTGTTTTTGTGGGTAAAAGTGTTTAAAGTTTTTTTTATATGAGTTTGATTTTACATTTGATGAATTTTTATGGCTGAGTTTTATTGTATCACAATCTACGTAAAAGCGAAGATAATTGACCGAGCGTTAATATATATATATACAAGTTTTCAAACTCAAGCTTTAAGACTTGAAGCGGGTTTCAAACCAATACCAGCTTCAAACACCTTCTTCTTCATCTCAAAAGGTATAGTTGGATTGCTTTCCAAGGCAGTCTTAGTAATGTGAATGTTGAGAAGAGAATCTTGATCTTTTTTAGCTTTGCTGTCAACAGTCAAGTATGGGATTCTGCCCAAAACTGTATCTGCGATAATCTCAGATATCTTTTCCTCGCCAATAAGTTTTTTATGCTTGTATTTGGCTTCTACGAAAGCAGGTGTTGGAATTTCACCTATGTCCCTCGAAGTATTCAAGATGTTAACAGTACCAGCATGTCTTATTCCATTAGAAGATAATTTTTTCATTTGCAAAACAGCTCTGTTCATTCTTGATTGAATAGAGTAGGATGTTTGAGGATATTGATTCAATAACTGTTGAGGATTGACTGATGGTGTAAAAGGCAAGCGAGTTTGTTCTTGAAACTTCAACAGATCTAAAATGACTGGCCCACTTTTGTTAAAAGAAGGTCTATTATCTTTCTTTCCAAATGATTTGCTTCCACCTTTTCTCTGATTTGCCAATTTTCCGCCAGGTCTTGCCCCAAATCTATTACCAGTTCTGTTGTCTCCTGACCTATTATTATTATATCTATCGCCAGATCTATTACCTGATCTGTCGTTACCAAATCTATCATCACTAGGAGCTCTAAAATGTTGTTTCTTGAGCCCACCTAAAATATGATTCGGAAGCGATATAGTAGTTGCATCTGGTTTGGTAGCTTGAACTCTTGGAGAAGGGGAAGTTTTCCCATGATTTTGGATATCAATACCATGTCTAGATGGAGCAGGCTTTGTTCTATTAGCTGTCCTGGCAGCTGATTTCTTTGAATCAATAGTAGTCGCCATATTCTCAAGCTGACTCAAAATGTTAACCAAAAACTCATCATTTTGAGCATTTGGACGAATAGCAGATGTACTAAACCCACGGGAGAGCTTCAATGACCTGAACATGGGGGCAACACTCATACTTTCTGGCTCTCAGTGGTTTCAACTGCAGTCTCTCAGGCTTGACAAGTATTGTTCTACAGATAAAATTTGGATTTTTCCAATAAAAGTCTCGATATTTTCAATACAGTTTGACTTCCTAAACAGGAATCATGAGATTCGAGTTCCATATTTTTGGGATTTCTATTCCATGAATATTCCCTAAATGGATGAAACTACCTATTTCAAAAAGATGCATGAAGGTTATGCATAAAATACGGTATATATCAATTAAATTACTGTATACGGTAATTTATATGTGGTCCCCGTGGTCGGGAAGCTGCACCTTTCCAAGAAAATGGTGAATTTACGCTTGTCTGATCGATAAACTGAAAATGCTAATTTAAAGGCTGAAGAAGCATAAAAGCCCATTTCTACTTAGAAAAAAAGCCAAAGTCTTGATGGAGTTTGAATCTGATTTTTGAGTGAGATTGGTTGCGGTTTCAGCTCAAGATTGAACCTGTGTGTGGAAATAATCTGATAGAAATTTGTTGATTGCAGTTTATTTGTGAAAACTCAATCAGTTGTTGGATCAGAGTGCACAGATCACACCAAATTCCATAATGCCCAGCTTGCAAAGCAATTCTGGCGAAGCGCAGTTTGACTTCTTCAATTTTCCAAGGACTCAATCGAAGAAAAGCAGGTTTATATTACTATCAGTCATACTCAATTTAACATTAATCTACATCATAGTGTCGCTTTTCATAAGTTCAAAATTAACAAGTCTTACTCTTAACGCCATCCCCAAATATCAAATAGATAAGACTAGACCCTTGATTGATTTGAACAGTACAAATTTTAATGAGTTGCTGCCAATTGATTTCGGCAATGCCTCTGCTATATTCAATACTATTCATGGTGCTTTGAAACAGAAAAATAGCAATTTGAATCCCATTGGCGTCTCATACATACCAGCGTATGTGCCAGACGGAACATTATTATATCATTCAAATCATGATGGCAAAATCCCCAAGACTTTTGAATGGTTAGCAATGGACTACGAATTCTCATACAACTTTGCGTTTGACAGACGTGGGAAAAGACTCCATGGTCCTTCAAGGGAAAAGGAAGGAAATTTCCCTGGGAGACCCAAGCACGGATTAGACAGAAATGGGCCAGCGTCATTGATGACTTTCCGTGTTGCCAAACCATTGTCGAAATTGGTATACCTTGATGGAGCATCTGCGGCTAAAACATCGACTGGAGAGATGGATACTCAGCTATTGTTATCTAGATCAACCGATGATGGTGAGCGTGTCGATGAGAGAGATTTTGCTGAAAAAATATGTAATTGGGGAAGATCATTTGGTATGGATGGATTCGTGAGGCTTGAAATTGGATTTGAGATTGTTCTCTGTGATTTTAGTGAGAAATTAACATTGATAAGTAATGTCACATTGTCGAATGTTACTGGCTTCATAGATTTCCCAAATGAGCCAACCGAAGAAAATGAACCAAATTTATTGGAAACAGAGAGATCGAAACTCTTAGATATTTATGGAGGAATGTCAGGATATGAACATTTAAAAGCAGGGGAATTGGTTAATGATAGAGAGTATAGAATACAGTTGGATTTCAGTAAAATTGTTACAGCTATCAACCGAACTTACTTGAATCCTGATCCATATGAAAGAAGAATCAGCAATATCTCGACTGATTTGAAAGAGGAAATCATCCACGATGTGGCTGAGAGTTTAGCTTATGATAATAATCCAACAGCTGGAACAGACTGGCAAATGATTGCTAATCATATCGTTGACAAATTCTCTCCAATGTTTAGCGTGTTGAACAATAGTTTCACACGGTTTAAAGAAGCTTCGAACGATGAAATTATGTTAGAGACCATATACTTAACAAGAAATATCAGTTCAGTGACTTACAACTTCGTCAGGCGGTATGTTGATTCTCCAACGATAGATGATGAGTTGAAGCTACAAGATGCCATGAATATGAGCATCTACGATTACGCTCATAACTTTGCACCTATAACGACGAAATCGGACTTACTCATAGCATCCTCAGTCTTCAAGATCCAATCTGAGATTAGTGGCTTGTTGTTCAAGTATTTCAAGTTGTCTAAAACAGTTCTTGGTATCATCTACATTGATGAAGCCCTCGATGACTTGATGTCTTATAGAGACGAGTTTTTGAAACTAGGTGAGGAACTAGAGTCGTTTATTGAATCATTGAGATGGTCTGTTTTCTACGGTTGTCCTCTGGGATGCCAATGGAACGAGTTGTGCTATATTCCTACGTGGGGGCCATCACCACTTGGATGGGGCGCTTCTCTTGGGACTTATTTCGACGGGTCGAGATCCAGAATCAGCAAAGATTGTTTATGTATCAGTTATGAGACTTTGATGTCTCAGAACTAGTTTGTTTTCAGATTTTCCCTTCTTGTGCAAATTTGTCCGTTTTTGTCAATTTTTTTGTTAAATTTTTTCCTTCTGAGTTTTATTTTCTTTGGGCGATGGTTTCTGATACACAAGGTATGACTTTAAGGGGAACCATCTTCACTGTCGCGGCGGTTACCACTTAATATAATTGATGTATTCACTTCATTTCTTATCTGGATGTAGTGTGCGTGCGCCCACCGAACCAGATTAAATGTCAAATTTCATTAAACTATTTATCAAAATGTGAAACTCTTTTTCAAATTTGAGACAATGAATTTGAAGAGGAGAATATCAAAGAATTTGGTCAATTTTATGCTGAAGAAAGTGTGATAAAGTTTTCTATTGAAAGTTGGCTTTTTTTTGGTCTATCTGATGGTGAAAAAAAACTCTTCTTCTCTGTCAGAGCCCTCACACAAGAGGAAGCGACACACAAACTCAAAGTTTGGTAAGTGTAACGTTATTCAGGGACTTATCAGACTAGATCACTAACGGTATTATAGGATGCAAAAATTGCAAACAGAAAAGGGTACGATGCGATGAGACGTTACCTGTGTGTACAAATTGCCAGCGTAAGCAGCTGGACTGTTCTTACTTGAGTCTATCTTCACACGAGATCGATAGAATAAAGCTAGCACATAGTATAAGAAACAATCAAAATAAAATCATACAAGCATCAGATGCTAACGTCAATTCTCCCTCACAAGGGAGCGAACTCAAATTTGAAGTCAATTCCTTTACTCCAACGTCAAATTCAAATTCAATCGAATCTCCCATGAACAATCTCTTCTCCCCTAGAGATCAATCTGATAGCCTCACCACTCCTCAAAACAATAATGAAAATAATTTTATCAATCTATCAATGAATGATTTCAACAATCAATATATCGTTCTCCCTCCTGAACCAATATTCCAGGCGGATTCTCCACAATCCAAGAAATGCTTACCCGCGGGGAAACTTAACGTTGTTACTTTTGAGGTGATAACGAACAAACAGGAAAAAGATAACAAGGTAAGATCTCCAAGAATAGGTTTTGATGATTCTGTAAAATCATTATACGGTAGACACGAGTTCTTGAATTTCCTTGTCAATATGATCAAATTTGCTGATAGAAGTGATATAATGTTCTATACAATAATGTCCTTCGCTTCAGCTTACATTCAAAATAGATTTGATATCAAGGTTAATTTTGATCGATACACAAGAAAGAACTACCCAACTGAACTCCAAAACTTAGTTTTAAGTTATAGAGGGAAAGCCTTACAACGCACTAGAATAGGATTGACGAAAATGGGTGACAATCTTATTTTGCAAGAAATTTTAGCTTGTGCCTCAATGGTTTTAGGATGGACATCAATATATTTGAAAGATACATTGCTGACTTACGTTGGGACTTCAAAAGGGATGCTCGCTGTTTATACTAACGGGAATGATATTAAAGATTCTGAAATTTTCAACTTTTTAAAGTTTGCTTTGGTATTTTCATTGAGATCAATATTCATACCGAGTTATGATCCAACATTTTTCAGTGAAATAATTGACAATTTGACAACATTAAGAGAAGAATATATCAGAACTAACGATGAAAAATTGAAATATCTTTTTAACTTTTTATTGGATTTCTTGAATGAGTTGTTACCATTATTAAAAATGAGAAATGAGTCATATGTATTAACATATGATTTGCACATCATTTATTCTTCTTTACAAAAATGGTACTGTACTTTCCCATCAGAAGCCTTCACAGTCACAACAAAATCTCCAGATATTTATAAGGTTATTTATTTATATTTCCACACAATAACAAGATGTCTTGATGCCGTCTTTCCAGAAGTTCGTTACTTATTCACAATGAGATTCGTTGGACCAACTCATGTTTTTTCAATAAGTCATGATTTTTTGAGTTGTTCTGACTTATACTTGAAGAAACATATTTATTATTCAATTCGATTATTATCATTTTTTTATAGAAGGTATTCATTTTATACCTATTTTTTAGTTTTGAAAAATCCATACAATGAATATATTCAAAACAATAGACTTATTTCAAGAAAAATTCAAAATTGTCATGAACAATATATAACAAATTTTAATTCAACTTTATTAAGACCAGAACATTATCCAACCAGATTGCCAAATGAAGAATTGCTGCCCTATGAAGTGGAAGAATCGGCGCATAAACCATGTGTTTATGTTAGAGTTGACATTAACATGAAATCTCACAGTAAAAACATTGAAAAATTAGACTTATTTAATAGTGAGTTTTTACAAATTAGTTCTGAAGGTTTATTAATTCAAGATTATGATCCAATTGTTTATAGCAACGGTGATTTTATACCTGATAGCTTATCTCAGATTGTTCCATTTAATACCTTGACAGAATTCTATTATGATCTAGCATATATAATTTCTCACTGAATTTTAGTTGATTATATTCCTGACTTTTCAAGGTTCCTTTATAAAATTTGGTTTGAATTAAATTATGATGTTACTTTTTGTGTTTGTTAATATAAATGTACTAATTTGATGAATGTGTACTGGTAGTGTGTGATTGTAGGGAGCAGATGATTGGAATTTGCTCATGGACAACTAATCATATTATAATAGCCTTCTTGAATCTGATATTAATATAGTTGTATTGTTATAAATTTATTATAACGACGTGTGTGAAATTTCTATATAAGCTTTTGCTGACATATTTTGTAGAATAGACAATGTTCATGTTAAAAGATACCCATGATCAGCTTGAAGCTTCGAGGGTATATGGTTATGATTGGGGATATGAATTGGTTTAAATATTGTCCAAATTCCTTGAAACACTTAAAACGATCACATTTCAGTATATCAAGTTTACGACGTCAGTAGAAAAAAGCTTGCCCTGTACTAAATTTCAGCCAAAACTGGATAAGTTTTGACGAGAAATCAAATTAGGAGAACATTCATATCTTGTATTCAATTTATTTTTCTATAGGCATCCGAGATAGTGGACAGAAACCTAGTAATTGTGGTTGAATATGGATTCTTCAACTACGGTATACCGAGTAAAATTGCTATCCAGAGAACCACAATAGATAAAAAGGGACAAAGTCTGGGCGAAAAGATCATATGGATCTCATAGTAAGTTTCCAGCTACTCTGAAAGCACTAAAACCCTCCTCTCAGGCCTCGCAACCTCGAAGTTTCGGACCAGATGGTAATATTCGTGTACAAGTGTATAGAATTTTTTTGGAAGATTTTCCTCAAGTGACTGCAGACAGCTGAAAGACACTCTCTTTTACCATGTCACGAGCTGTCACTGTCAGTATGCTTGTAGACTTATATCTGTCATTTTTATATAATTAAGCAGATTTCATTGAAAAACTTCCAAACTGTTCAATCCAATATTTAAGAAATTTCACATGCAAACGGCTCAGCTGAGAAACTACAAAAAGGTCCATATCCATGTCCTAAAAGGGCCATTTTTACTAAATATTGTAGTGTAATTGATCATAAACCAAGATCTGTTAGCCATCCTGCAGCTTACTGGATTCATAATTTCACTGAAATGAGCTGTATCATGGCCTTCAGCTGCCAAAATACTGTCAATACGTTTACGAACATGATTAAAACTGTCCCATCTTGGTCTACGCCTTAGAAATGATTTCGGCTCAAAAAATTACTAGGAAGAATGTTCATCATGGGGCCACGTATACTTTATTATACTAATAGATAATGTAAAAGGAGATGAAACTGCGCACTCACTAATTATTATAATATATGAATTTTGAAAGCGTCAGATGGTGAGTACTGACTCCTGAGTAGTCCCTATATGAGTTTCAACAAAAATTGTCATATATATATATATATATGTGGGATATCGGAACTCCATCGAGGATTCGAGACTGGGCTCGCCTCTAAGCATGTCTATCTCTGTCTTCTTTGCAATTCCAAGTTCTCTTACTTCTTTATTTCTCTCGATATATAGTCAAAAAAAAGCATTAAGCAAATGATGGTTTGTAGAAAATCAGTCTTGAACCTTGATGATGCGAAAGAATGGAAAAGAAATAGTTTTCTGGTTTGAGAAAAGAGAGGTTCGGTGTTTCTTGTAAGTTGTGGTTGGAAGCTGGAGGATCGTACGTGCGCAGTCTTGTGGGGATTTCGGGAAGGTTCCTTAAAAGTTGGAACCCGTTGAACCCGGATACAGAACTGTGACATATCGTATAATACATCAAGCTTTCAGGCGGTTCCCCAGGATAAAGCCCAACAATCAACATTGGGCAAGATTCCCCGGCTCCTATTGGCTGATGAAGCAGTAACAAAGAAGGCGTGTAATGTTTTTGAAGTTTCCATGTCAAAACAAAAAGCTTTGTGATTCTGTGAACACTGAATACGGTTACAGAAGGTTATTATATTTGAGAAATTTGCACCTCATGTAGGAATATTATTAACAGTAATAGCATACATAAAAAAGCTGTTGATCTCTTGAAAAGGGAGGTGTAAAGTTTAAAGATCTGTTCTCTTGATTCTTTTGCGCTTGAAGTTCGGACTCTGTCTCTTGTAGTCTGTGGAAAACTCTGTGTTTAGTTGAATGATCATTGGAAACATGCTTCGCAGTCTATACTTGCCCTTTCCTCGTCTCTTTACGAGCTGCCAGCAGAGCTTTAAATATCTGTTTTTCACAGAATTGTTTAGATGAACATTCAATGAAAATGCTCCTTTCGAATTTGCTGCTTAGAAATTGAAATGCTCAAATTGGGTAATAAATACTAGATTCATAAACTCGTACACACTCCAATTGCTAGTCATTAAATATCTACGCGAATACAGCTGCTGTGTACACGCTTACCATTTCAACATAGGGTCCGACCGTCGACGTATCGTGATTCTTAGCGTACTGCTTAGCGTGATGTTTGGTAGGTACAAATAGGTTAGGTAGCAGGCTACGTAGCAGTTCATTGATGGTCTATTTGCAAGGTTGCAATTTGCAACTTGCAGAGCACCGTACATTTTGTTCCTGAAAAAAATAATGGGCTTTAGCCAGATGTGTGCGGTATACGCAGAGTCGCAGACTGTTCCCTATGGACAAAACTAACATCTTTCTAACGGGATAGAATCTGAATCTTTATCTGATTGTTCTACTTTATCCCCTTATTGTCCGGAGCCCAGCTGTTTGTGAAATTATGAACTGTGAATGTTTATGTGATGCGAGTTTGTTGTTCGCCCTCTTGAAACGGAGCTCACTGGTCAGGCTTGAGCTCTCCGCTGGCTGTTTGAGGGATTCTGTCTGGGAGCAGTTTTCAGTTCACCAGAATCCCAACTTCAGCTTACAACTAGAGGCAGAAAGAGCTAAAGTGGTTGATGTGTTTGCAGCTTATAAGCTGATATGCTTATCCGCGATACACTTCATACACGCTGAGCACGAAGCCATGGCCACACATAACTTTGCCTGACCACCACAAATCATGTTGCACAGATCATCCAGCTCATGATCTCGATATTGGCCAAATGTTCCCGCTCTGCTTAAAACTGGAACAGCTTGTAACACTTGCAAGTGATATTGGCAAAGAGTGTAGCATGCTCCAGTACTAATGCCACCGCTCGACCAACGTAAAATCTCTCCAGTGATAACACGTTTGTTAGTGTTACCAACAAATGAAGGATAGTAGTTCATGTGCTGCGAGCGGGTGCAAACTCTCACTCACGACAAACAGCTGGTTGCATGGGATCCTTCAAGTGACTTTAAACTGCCATTTTCTGGAAATTTTGACAAATCTTTCGAAATTAATGTGCTTTTATTCGTGTTACTTTGAAATCTTTTCTACTTCTTTCTCCAACCTATTGCAAACCTTCCTTCCAGACGCTTCCCAATCTTGATATATATACTGGATTCCATCCCCTTGCTTCTGTTCGTTCACTTCTCGCAATCAAAGCTTGTTCTTCGTTAATAGGGATTGAAGATTTGATACCATGCGATTATTATAATGGCCAATATCACATCATCCACTCAAGAAGAAAGGTCTGAACACAATAACAGAGGGAAACGTGAGTGCTCTCCCCTAGTCCTCGATCCCCACTATTCCTGAGCTTGCAACACTGTGTGCGCGAACTCAATGGGTCTTGGTGTGATTGTTTTCTTTTATCTACAAATCGGATACTAACTTATTTCAGCTATCAATTCAAGTACAAAAATTCAGACAATTACGTTCATTCTTCATGATTACAACCTATTGTTCAAGGACCTTTCCACGTTGACAAGAGAGTTTGACAAGCTCATCCCAACCACATCATCAGCACAAAAATCAAAAGCAAAATCATCCTCAGCGTCAACTTCATCATCATCAAATACACCTTCAAATTCAAATTCAGAATCATATTCAAATATCATAAACCACAGCGACAGATCCGCTAAATATCTAAACTACATTTACTGGAATAGTATCGAAGACCAATTACTATTTCATGCCCTAATATCACTATCAGCTACTATCATGAGATATCATATCATCGATACAGACGGAGATCAATCTTCATATAGTGTAATCTTCACCAAAAACGATGAACTGAATCAAAAACTTGAACTAAATTTATTAAGGAATAGACAAATCACATTAAGTCAATTGATTGATCATTTAGATGTGGTCATTATGCAACAGAAGGATACTCCTGACTTGAACATCATTCATTCGTTGGTTATATCTTCCATAACGTTTCAAATCAGTTGTTTGATTGAAGACTCCACTCTAACATCATACGTTCAAGTGCACAAGGGAGTTATTGCATTACTACAAATTTTCTTTGATTCAAATATTAAGAAGAATAATCGTTCAAACTCCAAAATCTCATTTTTGCGATTTTATTCAAGTGAAGTTTATGATTATGTTACTACTATATTCATACCTCCTTATGATCCTGCAAGTTTCCAAGAAATATTAGCAAATTTACTCAATTTTGAAGTTTTCTTCAAGACTCATAAAGATTTAAATGAAACTTTAGTTAAAGAGCATTCAAATTTATGTAATTTCATTAAAGATTTATTACCAATTTTTAAATTCAAAAAAGATAATATAAGTAAATATCCAAGATCAGTTATTTTCAGTTTATTGAAAAAATGGTACAAGATTTTCCCACCTAAAAATTTTAAAATGATTGATTTGCGTTCAAATGTCTTGATAAGAGTATTAGTAATATATTATCAATTGGTTGCCTTGTTATTGAATCATGCTTTGCCGGAATGTGAATATCTCTTCACATTGACATTTCATAATTATCAAATCCAAGAGAATTTTGAACATTTATATGATTTTACAGAATTTAAGCAAAATTCTCATGATGATAAATTATCAAAACATATAATATATGCGAAAAGATTCATAACTTTTCTTAATAAAAGGGAAAATTTTTATAGAACTCGTTTATATTTAAAGAGACCATTTTTTGATAATTCAGTTTTCGATAAGGAAAAAGGTAAGATATTGAGTATTAAGAAACCAACATATTATGTTAAAGAAACATTCATTCAAAAATTTAATACAACAATCATCAAACCAAATAATTATCCCCATTACGAAAGTGCAATTTATAGATCAAATTATTCAAACTTTAGCAAGAATGGTACATTCTTTCAACAATCAAATAAATTGAATATATTCAAACTGGAAAGTTTGAAAATTAAAGATAATTTTTTATTGGAGATCGATTTTGATCCAATTAATGATAAAAATTATAATTTCAAATTTTTCTCGGAAGAGATTTCATCTGAACATTTAGATATAATAGCAAATGATAGAAAAGGTATATTAATTGAAATTTAACAGGTCAACAAGTTGAATCTGAAATAGCATTTTCATATGATCATTATTAAGGATCATTTTTTATCACAAACAAAAGTTTCCAAGGTATTTTAAGGGTTTTGAATTTTATTAGCATTGATTTTTTATACATCCTTCACATTCATCCACTCATCCAATTCATTTATCCCAAACGGTCATCAATTTTTCGCATGGTAGATTTTTATTCACGGCATCCTATCCAATTAAATAGACAGTCATCATTATAATATTTTTTTTGGTTGTAGATTCCACAACTATGACTTTTTTGAATGATTCCCTTGGCTGAGTTAATATCTTTGACGTTAATTATTGCAGTATTCATAGCTTATAGATTATAGGATTATTCAATCTTCCTCAAAACGGGGAAAAATAGGAGGGAACAAAAGTCAAGGCAACGGATAACTATCATATTGGTAACCATATTAGATGCAACATAACCAGCTCAATAAATCACTCATCAACCAAATATTGAAAGAAAGAAAGGAAAAGATAAAATTTTCAGATACTCATGGTCTGTCACCCGTGGACGTAAAATTTGAAAACTTGAGATTACTATCATGCCAGGATTCCAAGTTCCAACTAGGTCCTTTTACAAACTGAAATATGGGGGTTGGAGTCGGGGACCCGTTTCTCTTGTTAAAAATTAATTAGGATCTCCCATTTGTGCAAGGGGCCGACCAGAGTTCACCAACAAGAAGAGTTAGTATTTGTTATAATTATGGAAACTTAAAAGCATCTGACCAGACACCAAATATTTGTTTATTTTCCAAAACGAAGAATAGAACCGAAATCAGCATATAACTTTTTACTCTTCCTTATTCAGTCTTCTCTTCTTTGAGCAGCATACTCAACGATAGATGAAGTGGACGAGGTTCCATATTGATCACACGACACTATCTCCTAAATTCTAATGGGTCATGGTTACGTTCCCCTGCGGCATATCGAAAGACCGTATTCGTATAGAATTATTAGTTGCAATTTTGAAGCTGGAACACCTGGGATAAAGCCTGAATACGTCCAGTTGCAAAACGAATTAACGTGGGAGCATGAGACATCATACATGTCATGATTCATGAACACGGCTCAAATAGATTCTAGAATCTAAGTTGCGAAAACGATGGGCCTCACCAATTTGCTTGTCAATATCGAAGATTTCAATTTGAGATCTAATAATATATGCGCCTATAGAATCTTTCTTGACTAGTCCAGCACAGCCAGTTTTGTTCCCATATAATGTCCGACTCCTATTCAGGAATCAGCTATTATATTCGCCGAAATATCAGAGTAGCAGCTGAACAGTGAGAGTGAATTGACACGATTGCAGAGAGCTGTTAATTTATCTTCACCGATCATCATATGAATTATGCACATCATTTAAATCTTGAAAAATCAAAAATACAAAAAAATAATTATCACTCCTCCAATGTCCATCCTCAACAAAGTCACATTCCTTTTCAGCATTAAGGCCGCACGATGCCACCCCATATAGCCATCCTACTTCTCGACACACCAATCCCAAACTTCTCAGCAATTAATGGAACGTTTGACAAAGTCACTGATGATCTTTTAACGAAAAATGGGAACACCACACTAACGAAGACATACAATATTATTGAGAATCAAGATTTCCCGAGCTTAGAGAGTATCGAGAATGGTGATGTTACTGGTTTAGTATTGACAGGCTCGAGAAGTGATGCGTACAAAGATGAAGAATGGATATTGAACTTGATAAAATTTTTACAGTCAGTATGGGATATCAAAAACTTGCCAATGATTGGTATTTGCTTCGGTCATCAAATCATAGCCAGATCTTTAGGATTCAACGTTATAAAGAATGAAAAAGGTTGGGAGTACGGTGTTATTCGTATTGATGTTAACGAAACTTCACAGAAGTTGTTTGGTGAGAAATTGTTTATAAATCTGTACCATCGTGATGTTGTGTTGGGAAGCCATCCTGATGTTGATGTTATTGGTTCTACATCATTTTGCGAGATTCAAGGTTTGGTCTCTAGGAAGTTTAACTTGTTGACGTTCCAAGGACATCCCGAGTTCACTGAAGAATATATAGCTAAACTTTTCTATGATGACAAAGTTACCAAAGGTGATATGACTGAAAATGAGTACAAGATAAGGATGAACCAAATGGGAACTAATAAACACCAAGGTGATGCAATTGGGAAAGTTATAGTTGATTTTTTAAACTGATTATACGCTACGATCTATGACAGACTTTATAGATAAATATACATAGAATTAAATATTAATAATTAAGTCACTCGAAAATGACTGGAACCGAAAAATAAAAGTAAGGTAAAGTTAAAAATTAATGAAAATGAAAATGATTAATCATTTGAGTAAGTAAATAAATTAAAAATATTGACGACGATGGCAACCAACGAGTCAACACAGATCATTTGAAACGGTATGAATAATTAAGCCAACAAATGATCAGGGTATTTGATATAGAATATAATAATGTACTGACATTGATTCTCCAGAAGTGATGATCCCGAGCTTTCCATAGAACCAACGCAACCGAAAAACAAAAACTGACAAATGAATAAGGAAAGATACAGCAGATAAATTGAGAGGAATCCCGCCTGAACAGATATAAACCCTCATAATCCAAAGGAAACAAACTTTTTATTGAAGATTCAGTTCAAATTGACTTTGATATAAATAACTCAGTAACTCAGTAAATGATATATTTGAAACGAATTCAGCAACGCTTCTTCAACCAATCTTTCAAGGCAAACAAAGACATTTCCCAACCCATAATTAAAGTCACAACACCAATGCAAATATTCAAAGTAAACATTGAACCAAACCCTCTATATTCCAAACCTAATATAATAGGATCTGTGGATTCCATAAAAATCATCCCACCACAAAGTAAACAAAATGTAACAATTAACTCAGTGATAGGCTTGATTTGTAGATTTTTATAGTTTGCAGTTGAAGAGTTAGCCTGTAAGAGAAGCATCACGATATAAGACATGAATCTTATTCCTGATCCGAACTCTAAAAATGATCCCCATTGTGTATGGACTTGTGTTGATAATTCAGAAGCTTGTTCATGTTTCGACATAAGGATACCAGTGCAGAATATTGTAATTAAAGGGAATGGGTTTGGTGAATATCCTGGAGACCCTCTGATAATTGATGTATTTACTGAATTGGATTGAGTATTCAATTGCAATGATTTTTCATATCTCCAACTGGATAATTTAAATTCTGTAATAACACCACATAATCCACATCCAATATAAATAAAGGCAATTGAAACATGTTGTAAATCTTTTGGTGTCCATTTACCATCTTTTGAAGCTAAATGTTCCAAAAAGACATTTGTGGATCCATAGAATAAAATCAATGAACTTTCAACCAATTCCATTGATACTTTACCCTTTGGAATAAATTTGGAGAATCTGTGGATTGGAGTTGAAGCATAATCATATGTATTATTCCATGACCAGCCCAAGTCTGTGAAGGCACCACAATACCTAGCTAATGAGATCAAACCAAGGATAAAAAAGACGCCACCTTTGATGAAATGTGCTAATAAATTGAAAACTGTATCACCTTTACCTAAACAGAAATATGTAGCAATACCAGTTGGGAAAATGAATAAATACATGAAGAATATTGGCCAATTTAAAAAATTGAATAAAATTGAAATTATTCTAGTTGATCTTTCGAAAAAAATTGGATATTTTTCCGATAATCTCATTAAAAATGAATTAATTTTTATATTCTTTCTTGAAATTGATTGTGGGTTATCTTCCAAATCAACGTCTTTTGAGTTATAATTCAAATCCAATGAATCATCAATTAACGTAGAAGGAGATTGAACTCTCTGAGGATGCGAATTGGCTGAACTGTTTGACGAGTTATCTTGATAGTTTTCAAAATCACTTAAAGGTATAAATTCAGTAATTTCAATAGAATTGGATCTTATCCATTTATTTGTATAATGAATCAACGATACGATGAAATGAGTAGCGATCATCAAGAATAAAACAACAGTTAATTTTGAGTATACATTATTTGGATATAAATCTGGTGATTTTTTAGCAAAGATTAATAAATTAAAATCTGAAAAAATTGTAACTATCAAATGTACAAATAATGAGACCAAATAGTAATTTGAGTTTATATTGTTCAATATCAAACATATTGGATAGAATAAGAAGATTGATAAACACAATAATAAGATGTGGATAAATGAATTTGTCTTGTGTGAAGTCAAAGTTGAAAATGATGTTATGTTATAAGATTCCCAATATTCTCTTTCCAAAGGCAACAAATCAGTCTGCAAGATAGGCATACCATGCATGTGCTTCATAATGTGAGGTGTTGGAGTACCGATTGATATACCCATTGAGTTTGAGCTTTCTATTGATGAATAGCCAGTTGTGACTGAAGATCGCATATCCATATCCATATTGGAATCATGAGAATCATCAGAATCGTCAGACACAGATGCAACAACAAAGGAAGCAGATAGCAAAGCCAAACAAGTGAATTTGTTGATATTGAACAACATGTTTGTTGTAATTCTATTAATTTAATATCAATTGTCAGCGGCTAGCAGGCAAAACAGAGTAAAAAAGATAAAGATGATTTTTTGCAGTATTTATAATTGCAAGAATTTTAAAACCAAGAAAAATGTTGCAGTCGAACCGAAAGTACCGCCAGAAGTGCGAGTAAAATCGGTTAGTGGAAGATCCGACGTAGTAGTTTATTCAAAGTTCCAACTATCCAAAAACAAGAGATGTTCATGTCATACAGTCCCATACTGTGAGACAGGAGCAGAGAACCGAGTCCTAAGGGCAAACCAAGGTCTGAGGTGGAGTTTGGGACAAAAGAGAACGCAGGTAATTATTAAGGGTCCCTGATTCTGCAGCAGGTGAGTTCGTGAATCGTGACTATTGGCAAAGTATAAAGTTGTATAAGAATTTATAACTCAGTCTGGCTGCAGTCTGCCAAAGCTGTCAATCCACTGATGTTCTTCGTAGTTAAAAAGGCCCGAGGCTGAAGCTATCATATGATCCATTTCAAACCCCGATAATCTCATACAAGCCGACAGTCGAGTCGAGACTCAAAAATGCGAACCAAACCGACTATCGATATGTCCAGTAATAAATCATGATTAATGGGCTTTGGGCACCTTGCTATTTGCTGCTGAAGTCGACTAATGAGGGTTTTGATTCGGAAATCAGGCTATAACATGTTTTCAGTTTCTTCATCCTCTTCCCTCCTAAATTCTGATAGATGTTCAATCAATTTTCCGCTAAGATTGCAATGTTTATCCCGCGGTTACATTTCTGGAATTTTCTATTAGATTTTTTGCCCTTTGTAAAAATAAAAACATACATGCAAACGCTCCTAACAGATATATACTCAACCAAAAAAAATGTAAAAAAGTGGACGAGATAGGAATCGAACCAATGACCTTCCGCATGCAAAGCGGACGAGCTACCAACTACGCCACACGCCCTTTAATCAAGACAAAAGGAATCTCTGAGACTATCACTATAACTAGAGTTTCGATTTTCTGATACCTTCGAGCACACAAAGCCTGATGCTCCTCTTTTTCTTAATATTGAACTTGAATCTACTAGTAACTCTAGTCACACCCAGTATGGTAACACATATCCATGATGTGCTGCTCTATGGTACAAGGGCAAATCATGTTTACTAATAGAATCTACGATACATAATATTAACTTGTATTTACTATTGACATACCAAAATTCGCGTAAAAATATAAACAAATATTAAAGTACACATATAAAAACAAGTTGACTCAAAAAAAGCAACTGGAAATGCCGCCCAAGAAAAAGTCTGAGAAAAGCGCCAAATCAAAGAAGACTCAATCTGCTGATATATCTAAAAAAGATACTGTGAAAGAAACTATAAAAGAAACCCTAAAGGAAAAAAACAAAATAGAATTAGAGATTAATGAAGAGGTGATAATAAATACATTTCAAAAAAATGATATACCAACGTTAGATAAGATTATCGAATCATTCGCTATAACTAAACCAGAATCACTATTGAATGAATATAAAACCCAAATGGAATTGAAACTACAAGCATCAGAAAATTTAATAAACACATTAACAATTGAAAATCAAAAATTACAAGATATAATAGATCAAACTATAGCTACCAAAGACCATTCAATCAAATCGCCAATCAAGAACAGAGAGATCCAGCCAACAAACCAGGAATTGAAAAATGAGCTCGAAAAAATAGGTATTATATTCGACATGTTGGAAGTTATAACAGGTTTAAGTATAACTAATCTAGAAGAGGATCCACAGCAAATTTTCTTCAACTTAACACACACATCAACGAACATAGCAGTGAGTTATAAACTAGTCATCCTGAAGAAAATTAACGATGAGAGTCCTGAAATATTATATATCCCTGAGTTTAACGACGAGGAATTGAAAGAGTATTTACCAGATTATTTTTTTGAGAATATCACGTTCCCTTATGATACGTTACCTCAATTTTATCAAAAGATGAAAAGGGCTTTAGATAAGGTTTAGTATTTTATACGAAATGATACAAGGAAATAGCGCGTTTAATTAGTTTGTACTTTTATATAAGATGTTTTCTCATCTTAGTTTTTCCTCTTTCTATCGTTCTATAAAATTTGTATAATAATAGGTTATGCGCAGTAAATATATCTTGGATTAAACTGGAGATATTTTTAATTAGGAGAAAATTATAGCGCCATCCTTCAATTGAATATTTAAATCTTTTAATATTGTTTTTGTCGATTTGTTTTCAGATTTTGATAATTGCTTCACTATTTTGTACAATGATTTTGGTTTATTTGTTATCAATTTTGATATATCTTTGATTTCTTCTTTGTCTTTGACTTCTTTGACCTCTTTGACTTTCTCAACCTTGGCTGGTTCAATTTTCTTAGCTTCTTCAACTATGACTTTCTTTTCAACCTTCTTAACAGGAGCAGTCTTCTTTCCTTTGAATAAGCCCTTTTCATACTTTTCAGCCTCACTGATACAACTAGTATGGTATTGATAATCCATATTAGCGAATGTGGTATTACAATCAAGACATGTAAAATAAGCACCATAACATCTTTGAGCATGTTGCTGTAATTTTTTCTTCATGACAGTATCATTACAGACCTTTTTGTTAATTGTTTGCTATATAATTGTGGGTTTTGAGATAGCATACTTACTTCACATGAAAAGGAAACCATCTTGAATATATGATATTTGTTTACGATGGATAATTATAATGATATCTAGATAAAGCTAAATTGAAAATTGAAAGAAAAATAAAAAAATAAAATTAATGTAATTATCGATGAGATGAGCGGCTCAAATCAGATGTTGAAGTAATTTATAGTTGGAAATACAAGATCAAATGCTTCTAGAGCAAAATGATTTAATTAGAGGATTGCCATAATATCATAAAATATTTGACTTATTTAAACTGTCTACAGAAATACCCAGCAGACAGGCTTTATAGAGAACACAAGAAATATTGTTTTGGAAAGTCCAGTAAAAATATAGTATACAAGGGAGAAGAGAAACTACAACATCCAGTCATTCAATCATACATTATATACAGGAAACAAGCAATCACCAGACAGGTTCTTCTTCGCCATTTCTTCTAGGAATTCTCTTTGGTTCCCAATCCTTATTCTCATCCAACAACCCCTGTAATCTATAATACTCTTCCTTGATATCAACTTTTCTTTTAGTGTAATTTGCTAATTTCAATGATTCTTCTTCATCCAACGCTTTGATCTTTCTATCATGTTGTTCATATCTCACAGCAGTGAAGTTGGATAATAAGAAAGATCCGTATACCATCGATGTCAAAAAGGGTAAGCCGAACATGAAAAATGGGTATTTCTTGTAAAGAATATAATAACGCCCGGGGATAGACTTGTCCCATTTAGCCTGTGCTGCCTTAGAGAGAAACTTCTTGTTCTCGTGCTTCATCTTTGTTTGGTTTTCTGTTATTGCTGTCCGTAGTTATCCCTCCATACCTGATTTTCAGATAAATTGAGATATTTGAATATTCCAAATCAGCTGTTTGAATCGCGAATTTTAGGTTATTATGTAATCAATTATCTAGCAGATCACATGATATATGTTCCAAATCACGTGCGCTGAACGGTGGATTCCTCGTGACGGTTTCTTCCAATTCCGAGTATATATATGGGGTGTGCCACGTCTGTCGCACCCTGTAAACGTAAATCTTTGAAATCTGAATTTAATTTCACTCCCTCAAATTTCTCAATTTCTCAATTTCTTGAATTTCTTAAATTTCTTGAATTTCCTGCTTTATTGATTATACTGATTTTCGAAAGTACAAATAGACGCCTGAACATCAATCACAATTCTTTTGGATTAAAATCAATCAATCAATATCGAGTATTGACTTGGCTTACTATCTGGTTATTGCTATAAAAAATTCTGTTAATTTTTATCGAAACTCGTTCAGCTTTTGCTCACTATTATAAACAAAGCCCTTACTTTACCTTTCAAAAAAAAATCTGCTATAATTTTAAAAAACATCAATCAATCAAATGTCATACACAAACAACAGTGCTAACAACACTCAAAGACAAGTTCATCAGCAAAGATTAAATGACTTGTTGGATGCTGTAAAGCAGGAATTCGACTATGCATATAATGAAGCAAATAGTTTCAAAATGTATAGAGATGAATTTGATTTAAAGTTTACTCAACAAACTTCAGAAATGCAACAAATAAGACAAACTGTGTATGAGTTGGAAATGGCTCATAGAAAAATCAAAGAAGCTTATGAAGATGAAATTTTAAGATTGAAAAGTGAATTGGATCAAAGAGACAGAAGAATCCCGCCACAACAGAATCAATCTCAACCTCAATCTCAACTCAATGGAGATGGAAGATTGCAACCATTGAATTTACCTCCACAACAACTTGGTCAAGGTCCTCCTCCGCAACAAGTTGGACAAATCGGGCAATTAAATCAATTAGGACAAATCAATCAGCAGAAATTTAATTATCCTCAACAATTACCTCCTCCAATCACAAATCAATTACCAAACCCATCTCAATTGAACACCCCTCAACCTTTACAGCAAACTCCGAAATTATCTCAACCTCAGCCTTTACCAAATAACCAACCACCTCAAATCCACCCAATTCAACCACCTCAACCAGAGCAACATCCAAACCAACAAACCCCAAAAGTTGAAACTGTAATTACAAACCAATTAACACCATCAAACTCTGTACCACCATTACAACCGCAAGCTTCTAATAATAATACACCAGTCCAACTGAGCTCTTTAACCGTTGCTGATCCAAATGCTTATCAAGTTCCAATTCAAAATAAAAACTTGCACAACAAACCAATCCCACCATTTTTAAATGATTTAGACGCAAATTTAGCACCATCGAACTTGAAGAAACAAAAAGATGATTATTATGTTTTATACAATCCAGCTTTCACAAAAAATCTCGATGTCGATTTAGTTCATTCATTAGATCATTCCTCAGTTGTTTGTTGTGTTAGATTTAGTAAAGATGGTAAATTCTTAGCTACCGGCTGTAATAAGACAACCCAGGTTTACAACGTTGATACAGGTGAATTAATTTCAAAGTTAACTGATGAAACTGGAATTAACTCAGATGGTGTGGCTACCGCAACTGGAGATTTATATATTAGATCAGTTTGTTTCTCACCAGACGGGAAATTCTTAGCTACTGGAGCTGAAGATAAATTGATTAGAATTTGGGATCTTTCTACCAGAAGAATTACTAAGATCTTGAGAGGACATGAGCAAGATATTTATTCATTAGACTTCTTCCCTGATGGTAATAGATTAGTTTCAGGTTCAGGTGATCGAACCGTTAGAATATGGGATATTAGATCAGCTCAATGCTCATTGACTTTATCCATTGAAGATGGTGTTACAACAGTTGCCGTTTCACCAGATGGTAAATTAATCGCTGCAGGTTCATTAGACCGTACTGTTAGAGTTTGGGATGCCTCAACTGGTTTCTTAATTGAAAGATTAGATTCAGAAAACGAACAAGGTAATGGTCATAGAGATTCTGTTTATTCTGTTGCCTTTGCTAATGATGGTTCTCAAATTGCTTCTGGTTCATTAGACCGTACTGTTAAATTATGGAATTTAGAAGCTTTGAATCAAGGTAATAATGCCAATGCTAAAGTTAATTCATCTTGTGAAGTTACTTATATTGGTCATAAAGATTTTGTTTTATCAGTTTGTTCGACTCCAAACAATGAATATATCTTATCTGGTTCAAAAGATAGAGGAGTTATCTTTTGGGATAAAACCAAAGGTGATCCTTTATTAATGTTACAAGGTCATAGAAATTCAGTTATTTCCGTTAGTGTTTCTAATAGTTCAAATAATGTTGGTGGTATGTTTGCTACTGGTAGTGGAGATTGTAAAGCAAGAATTTGGAAATGGACCAAAAATTAAATAATAATAAAATTGAAAAAAAAAGAATTTAAAAAATTGTTTATTGATTTTATTTATTGTGTTTTTTTGTCCTGTTTATTGATGTTTGTATAATTATTTATGTGCACTATTAAAAGTGTTAAAATGTGATTCTTTCTTTTTTTGTATAGTTATAATTAGTTTTATTGAGAAATTTGTAAACACTCCTAAACTTGATGAATTATCAAAATTATCAATTTTTGATGAATTTTCAAATGTCGTGTAATTACGATAATTTTTAAACGAAAATACGGTCAATAATATTTTTACAACATAATTTTCTTTCTCTTTAGAGCCAATTATTATTAACAATTACTATTAGAAATGTCTATTTATACTGCTTCTGCTACTGCGCCTGTCAACATTGCTGTATGTGTTTTTTTTGCAGCCTGTTTTTCACTGGTTTCCTCGTTTTTTTGAAATTTGATTTCATCATTATTTGATCAAGATCTAGTTGGCGTCTATTTTAATAGCCATGGGTTTTCAGTAAAAGGACAATACTAACGGCAAACAGACATTGAAGTATTGGGGAAAAAGAGATAAATCTTTAAATTTACCAACAAACTCATCAATTTCAGTTACTTTATCTCAAGATGATTTGAGAACATTAACATCAGTGTCAACATCAGAAAGCTTCACCACTGATAAATTATATTTAAATGGGAATTTAGAATCTTTAGAATCAGAAAGAACAATAAATTGCTTAAAAGACTTAAGAAGATTGAGAAGTGAATTAGAAGAAGCAGATTCGTCATTACCTAAAATCTCAACTTGGAAATTGTGTATTGTTAGTGAAAACAATTTCCCAACTGCCGCTGGATTAGCTTCCTCAGCCGCTGGTTTTGCAGCTTTGGTTGTATCAATTGCCAAATTATATAAATTACCACAATCAATGTCAGAAATCTCCAAAATTGCAAGAAAGGGTTCTGGATCAGCATGTCGTTCATTATTTGGTGGATACGTTGCATGGGAAATGGGAACTGAATTGAACGGTGAAGATTCAAAGGCTGTTGAAATAGCTCCTTTGGAGCATTGGCCAAACATGAAGGCTGCTATCTTGGTTGTCAGTGCTGATAAAAAAGATACTCCATCAACTTCAGGTATGCAAACCACTGTTGCTACATCAGATTTATTCAAATATCGTATCAGTGAAGTTGTTCCTAAAAAATTTGAAGAAATGAAGAAAACCATAATTGAAAAAAATTTTGCTAAATTTGGTGAATTAACAATGATTGATTCAAACTCGTTCCATTCAGTTTGTTTGGATTCTTTCCCACCGATTTTTTACTTGAACGATACTTCTAAGAAAATTATCAAATTAGTTCACAAATTAAATGAATCTGAAGGTAAGATAATTGCAGCTTATACTTTCGACGCTGGTCCAAACGCTGTTATTTATTATGAGCAAGAAAATGAATCAAAAGTTTTGGGTTTATTATATAAATATTTGAGCAAAGTTGAAGGATGGAATAAATTATCTTCAAAAGAAATAAGTTCGTTGAAGAACGATTCCAGCATTGAAACTGATCAAGATTTATATAAATCTATTTCCAAAATCATTTTAACTAAAGTTGGCTTGGGTCCACAGGATACAAATGAGTCGCTAGTTAATGAATCAGGTGAACCAAAATTTCTTTCCAAATAAGTGTTTCTAATTATTAGTATGACCTTTTTTTTTCACCAAAAAGACTCACGAGTCACGGTTATAGCTTATAGTTATATAAGAGCCACACCATTTCTATTACATTTTTTTTCGCCTTGCCTTAATTGTCTTTGCATATTTTGTTTGCTATAGAATATTTCTATTCGTTGGAATTACTAATTAATTTAATAATTATTAATTACCTATTTTAATATTATAGCGTATTCAAAATTAAGTACCATTTTGATATTTTAGTGATTGGCTACTTTTTGAATTGGAAATTGAATATATCGTTCCGTGTTCCGACAACGCTCGCGCGTACTTACTACTTACGATGTTATTGACTTATATATATATATAAGTGTGTCAGACTCCAGTTGGACGTATACGTCTTTCCTTTCCTTTGGTGCATAAATTGGCAAGTGCCAATGGGAAGTAAAATTGAAATGCAGCTTCATAAATCATCATTCAACTGAATCAAAATATGTAATTTAGGAAGGGCTGAAGGAACGTTGCGTACTATTAAAGGCTAAACGGGCGATATAACGCCAAGGGACCTCACTTATGAGCGAAGGGCCCAAAGGCCATTGGCTAAAGCCTAACATACAAGTTACAAGCTATACTACAATTTACAATACTAAGTTCCAAGTTCTAAGTTCTAACCGATATTAGCACTTTATGTCCAGCTATTTCAGCGTGGTCCGTGGATGTTGGAAATTGGAATCAGATGTCCTGCAATAATTATCAGATTGATCATGATCTTGGAAAAAGTGCAATTCTGTGATTGGCTCTCCGAAAACGGGTTCAACTTCTGAATCCTGATTCCTGAACTCTGTGTTACCCTTTTTCGGTAATAAATCTCATCCTGGCCCTGGGTCCCTCCCCCTAACGGTTCGCTCCCTTTGTTCCACTTGATGAAGATCTTTTAAGTTTTGATGAAGCTGCTTCTTGCACTGGACAGGCAGCCTGTGAACTCATATGTTGCCTCCATTTGTGGTGGTCTCTGAGCCTTTCAATTTTAATTTCTAATCGAATCACTCTCGACTCTCGATGGAGCCTAATTTCAATTTTCAATAAGTGAAAAATTTAGCACCGAACGAAAATTATCTGATCAATCTGCGTTCCGGCAGCCAATCACGCATCACCATCAAATCTTTTCCATCTATATAAAGAGCCCTTCCTGCTTTTATATTTTATAAACTTTTACTTCTCTTTTCCTTAATTTTGAGGTTATAGAAATTCAGATATTGTTAGAGAAACAAAACATAAACATGTTTATCAACATATTCTTGTCCATATTGGCGCTTTTCCATATAGCCAACGCTGAAACTCATACATGGTATTTCAAAACTACTTGGGTCTCAGCTAATCCAGATGGTGTTCTTGAAAGACAAGTGATTGGTTTCAATGATACTTGGCCATTACCTACTCTTCGTGTTAAGAAAAACGATACTGTTAATTTATATCTTACCAATGGTTTTGATGATAGAAATACAACTTTACATTTCCATGGTTTATTTCAAAATGGTACTGCTCAAATGGATGGCCCTGAAATGGTTACTCAATGTCCCATCCCACCAGGTGAAACTTTCTTGTATAATTTTTCTGTTCCTGATCAATCTGGGTCTTATTGGTACCATTCGCATACCGCTGGTCAATACGGTGATGGTATGAGAGCTGCTTTCATTATTGACGATGATGATTTCCCATATGAATATGATGAAGAAGTTGTTTTAACTATCGGTGAATGGTATCACAAGACATATGATCAATTACTTCCAGATTTCATGAATGTGTTCAATCCAACGGGTGCTGAACCAATTCCTCAAAATTTCTTGATGAATGATACTATGAATAATACATGGCACGTTGAACCAAATAAGACTTATTTATTGAGAATTATCAACGTTGGTGGGTTCGTTTCTCAGTATCTTTGGATGGAGGATCATAACTTTACAGTTGTTGCAGTTGATGGTATCGTTGTCGAGAAAAATGAAACAGACTTATTATATATTACAATTGCTCAACGTTATGATTGTTTGGTCACTACAAAAGATAGTACTTCCAAAAATTATGCATTTATGCAGAAGGTTGATGATACTATGTTGGATACTGTGCCAAGTGATTTACAAATCAATGTAACTAATTATATCAGTTACGATGAATCAAATGATAAACCAACTCAATTTTATAGAGATTCAATTGATGATATCTTGGATGATTTCTACTTACAACCTTACGAAAAGGAAGAGATATACGATGATCCAGATTATAGGATTACTGTTGATGTTGTCATGAACAATTTGATTAATGGTGTCAACTACGCTTTCTTCAACAATATCAGTTATACTACTCCAAAAGTTCCAACTCTTGTTACTGCTTTATCAGCTGGTGAAAATGCCACTAATCCAATTGTATATGGAACAAATGTTAATTCATTTGTCTTGCAAAAAGATGAAATCATTGAAATCGTGTTGAATAATCACGATACTGGTACCCATCCTTTCCATTTACATGGACATGTCTTCCAAGTCTTACAAAGAGACGCTGCCGTTGATGATTCTGATCCACCACATCAATATAATGCGTCTGCTCCAAACTCATTCCCAGAATACCCAATGAGAAGAGATGTCCTCTACGTCCGTCCCCAATCCAATTTCGTTATCAGATTCAAAGCTGATAATCCAGGTGTTTGGTTTTTCCATTGTCATATTGAATGGCATTTAACTCAAGGTTTAGCCATCGTGTTGATTGAAGATCCTTTAACTATGCAACAAACTGCTTCTCAACAATTATCAGATAGTTTCAAATCAACCTGTCAAATTGGTGGTGTTGCCACTGTGGGTAACGCTGCTAACAATTCTGTGGATTATTTTGATCTTACTGGTCAAAATGTTCAAAGAAAATCCTTACCTGCTGGTTTCACCGCCAGAGGTATTGTTGCTCTTGTGTTTTCTTGTTTCACTGGGTTCTTGGGTATGTGTACGATTGCCTGGTACGGTGCTGCTGATATCAGTGATGTTGAAGAAAGAGTTGCTAGAGATTTAGCTGTTGATTTGGATAATTATGGTCCTGAAGATGACGTTGAACATGAGGATGAAATCAGTGATATCAACTCTAGATTAAGTCGTGGAAGTCATCATAGAAGTCATATTAGTCTAAATGATGATTGATGTTTTTATAAAGAAAATATAATTAAACAACAAGCTGTGATTTGGTAGATCTTTGTGTGTGGGTCTGTCATCTCTTTGGTTGTTTATTTGCCTCCGATTCTTTTATAATGTGTGTTTTATGTTTAATGTTATGGTACTCCAATTTGACTGTAGATGGATCTAGATTCGATCTGGACTCGTTCAATATTCTCTCTGAGGGATATGAGACAAATATCACACCAATTATTATTGAGTACACAGTTCGAGTGTACACTGTATACATGTAATACTCATGAAGGTTCATGTAATTTAATTATAAAGCAGCTAATTACTAAATAATAGCTAGCTAATTAACATAAAGTGCGCGCGTCTACAGTATTAATTGATTAAAATTAAATATGTGTAACTAAATTTTTGATAAATATTAAAACTGAAACTGAATATTTATAGACAGGATCTAGGCCTATTTACATTAATTAATTAAAGAGCAATATCAAGAGACGTCAAGAGTCAAGACGTACTCGAAGTACACGTCTCTTTTATATATTGTTACTAATTTGGTCTCTGTTATATACTATAGTATAATATTATTTAGTTTAATTAATTATGTATTAATAATGCGTTAACAATGACGTTCCAAATTCCAATATCCATTTAAAGTGTACTGTAATTAATTAGTACCGACCATAATTATATCCCAATTTTAAACACAAGTAATTTACACTGGAAAGTTTAAGACCGACATCAGTAATGATGATTAATTAATTAATTATCACAATTAATCTCATTGATTCTGATTTCTACAGTACTTGTCAAGTTGTCTGACTTCAGTAAGTAATACAAATGTCCCATCGAAGCTTCAGTAACTAGTAGTTCACTGTTTCAGCGGAAATAATATACAACGGTGAAGTGATAAACGGCTGAATCTTGAAACTTTTTCGAACAATAAATTCCAATTTGAACCACTTCGAAGCTTCAGACTTTGCAATTTGTGTAACTCAGACTGCCAAGTGGAACTCATTGCTATCTCCATCCCGCGGACCTACAGTCTATAGTGTATATATGTTATACTAGCACCTACCTAATTTGGTCAACTTGTTCCGTTCACATATTCCCGCTGGTTCGGTATCTGACTACAAGAAAATATGCTGAAGAAAGCGGTAGATACCACTTAATTTGCTACTCTAGTTGGCTGCATTCCTTCATGGCATTCCCATCAATATTCAGGTCAAGTGACACCTTTGTTCTTAGCATATACCTCCAGTTGGAACTTGGCTGCATTCAAAAACATACATCAATTTAAAAAAAACTTCTCAAATAAGACAGTTTGTCTCAAATTACAAAGCCTGAATAAGATATCAACGCTCTAAAATCATCCAAATCAACAATTTCATCAATGTTTCTCTCCCAAGAATCATGAATTTGGAATAGTGCGGATTAAAAAGATCTTGGAGGAAAACTACTTAAACCCAATGGTAGTCCTCCTAAAATGAACAAAACTGGGAAACGTTGAATCCACACTGAATCACAATGGAAAAAATCGCCAGATCAAGAAAAATTGGTACGTTTCTATATATTATATGCTTATTCCAGCACAGGTTTATCGACATTTCTTAATCCTAACTAGTTGTTTATAGGAAGGGTTGAAAGCTTCCTTGGAGGACTCCAACTTTCAAAGGTCTACAATAACTTCAACATTGCTGCTACTTATACCAAGCCAATCGAAGCTCCAATTTTGGCTATCGCTTTGAGAAATGTCTTGTTAAAACATACAATGTTGGTGTGTAATATCATCAATAACAATGTCCAAATCGTCAACAAGATCATTTTCAAAGATGTTGTTACATACTTGAGCGGCGAAACCTCATTGGACTCCACTTTTAACAAATTAAGTGAGTTGCGTTTACCGTACGATGATGATTCGGCTCCCTTATGGAGAATTTACATTGGTGGTCCCTCCAACACCTTAGTCAATGTGGTGCTTGATCATATCACTTCCGATGGGATGAGTGGTGTCAATTTCCATAAATGTTTGGTATCAGAACTCAACAAGATCCAAGAAACCAAATTATCAGCCGGAAGCTTTGATGAGAACACAGTCCTTTTTGACTATGACACCGATAGTGTTAATCTTGACGTTATCCCGCCTCCAATTGAAGATATTGTGAACTACAAACCTCCAGTTTCCGATGAACCTCCAGTTGTGAGAGACTTATGGCAAACTGAACCATTAACTAAAATAGACTCAGAACAAATTTTCAAAACCATGCATTTCACAATTGAGGAAACTTCAAAGATTAAACAATTGTGTAAAGTCAACAACGTCAAAGTTATTTCATTCCTCCAAGTATGCTTCCTGGTGGCTCATGGACAAATTGAATCAAATTTCAACGAATCTCTCATGAAGGATATGATATATGGTGTTGATTCAAGGAGATATATCCCATCCACAACTTCAATCGATCCTTTATTTGGTGCCAACATAAGTTTGAATTTCCCAGCATACAAGTCACTCAAAGAATTCCATTGGGAAGATGTGAAATCAGTCTCAGATGATTTAACTGAACTAATCGATACAGGTTCAGTGAAATATATAATGGGTGGTCCTATATACACTATTCCTCAAGACACATGGCCTCATGTGCATGCATCCACTGGACTTGGTTTACCTAGAGGCCATTTATTGATGGGGAATTTGGGATACCAGAAGATGGTTCTCGATAAAGACGCTGAGTATGAGATTGAGTATATGTATTTCAGTCAATCTGCTTATGCTTTGAATTATTTATACGGTACTAATGCGATTACCACTAAGTCTGGGATGAGTATTGTTTCTTCTATTGTCAAGGATTCTGTTGAAGCTGTCAAGTTTGATGAGCTTTTATCAATTTATAGAAGTCTTCTCTTGCAAGATTAATTATACAATTATAGATATTTATGGATTAATATAGATTATTATAAGCCGTTTTTAGTACTTGAATACGGTGCGTCATATAGCTGACGGTGTATACATTCCATAATTTCAGCGTACAAAGTACCAGCAATTCGTTGAAACAAACGGAAAAAAGTCAATCTTGATCAATATAGAAGTTTACGCTCTCTGAAGGATGAAACTTCCATTAAACATTATTTCAGTTGAACTATTAATGAAGCTGATCAGTATAAACCGTTGAACCGGCTGAAACTTTCGATTTGCTCCATAATCGTTCAACCATTTCTTCCTCTTCTTCTTGATCTCGTTCAGTATTTGACGTATACGACAACAAGGCATTCACATGGCACCGTATTCATCCAGCGAGACAATCTGCTAACGAGTATACGAAAGTTATTCAGATTCTTTGCAAAAATTGTCAAAATTACTTCATTTATCGTTCCGTCGTTTGCATCTGCAAGTTCGTATATCTGATGGGAGTTATTAAAATAGAATATTGAGATAATCAATCTCCTTTTTCTGGTACTGGAAAACTACTTAAATTGCTGGATTCCTCTTCAAACAAAGCGAACTAGAAATGAAGTTGTACATACGTCTAAAGCGCAATGACAAGAGCCTCTAGATCGAGAAAAATTGGTATGTTTCAGACAGCGGTTATTTATACTTCTTCTTCTTCACTAACTTATTGAATAGGAAGAGTTGAAAGCTTTTTTGAAGGACTCCAACGCACAAATATCTTCAACAACTTCAACATTGCTGCTAATTATACCAAGCCAATCGAAGCTCCAATTTTGGCTATCGCTTTGAGAAATGTCTTGTTAAAACATACAATGTTGGTGTGTAATATCATCAATAACAATGTCCAAATCGTCAACAAGATCATTTTCAAAGATGTTGTTACATACTTGAGCGGCGAAACCTCATTGGATTCCACTTTTAACAAATTAAGTGAGTTGCGTTTACCGTACGATGATGATTCGGCTCCCTTATGGAGAATTTACATTGGTGGTCCCTCCAGCACCTTAGTCAATGTGGTGTTTGATCATATCACTTCCGATGGGATGAGTGGTGTCAATTTCCATAAATGTTTGGTATCAGAACTCAACAAGATCCAATATACCGAAATTGCTGGAAACTTTGATGAGAATACAATCTTATTTGATTATGACACTGATGGTGTCAATCTTGACGGTATCCCTCCTCCAATTGAAGATATTGTGAATTACAAACCTCCAGTCTTTGGTGAACCGCCAGTGAAGAAAAATATATGGCAAGTTGAACCATTAGCTAAACTAAACTCAGAACATATTTTCAAAACCGTGCATTTCACAACTGAAGAAACTTTAAAGATTAAACAATTGTGTAAAGTTAATAACGTTAAAGTTACCTCGTTCATTCAAGTTTGTTTCCTGGTGGCTCATGGACAAATTGAATCAAATTTCAACGAATCTCTCATAAAGGAAGTTGCATTTGGCGTTGATACAAGGAAGTATATCCCATCCACAACTTCAATCGATGATTTATTCGGTGCCAACGTATGTGGAGACTTTACGGGATTCAAATCAATCAAAGAATTTCATTGGGGAGACGTTAAAACCGTATCAGATCATTAACTGAAAGAATCGAAACAGGTTCAGTCAGATACTTGACTGGTGGTGCCGTGTACACTGTTCCTCAAGAAGCATGGTCTCACGTTCATTCTTCAACTACATTTGGATTGCCTAGAGGTCAATTAATGTTGGGGAATTTGGGATACCAAAAGATGGTTCTTGATGAAGATCCTGAGTATGGAATTGATTATATGTATTTCAGTCAATCTACTTACGCTGTGAATCTTTTATATGCAGTTAATGCTATTACTACTGTTGCTGGGATGAGTATTGTTTCTTCTATTGTGAAGGATTCGGAAGAAGCTGGAAAGTTTGATGAACTTTTATCAATTTTTAGAAGTCTTCTCTTACAAGGTTAGATGTTTATAGATATTCTTAGCTTGTTTATAGACTATTATAGATTGTTAAATAGACAAATTGTAACATTTAATATCCATAGAACTAAAATCTTCAGCTAAATCTACGACTTTTGTCAATCTACAAATCCTTAGTCTAAATCATACATTAAACGTAACCTAACAACATCCAGTAACAGCCCTATAAAGCATTACTCAAGCCCAAAGCTTCTCTCTGAGAGACAGATTCTGGATCAAAGTATGGAACCTCAGCCAAACTAGTAACACGAGTACCATGACGAGGTTCAGGATTCTCAACAATAGACAGCCAAAGAGCATGGTGATTAGTAGTTCTATTATCCCAAATAGCAGAAGCTCCAAGACCTGGCTTATTTGGTTGCCAATGAAATCTAACTTGAATATCTAAGTTGTTTTCAATGACCTGAAATAAGTATTCCAAGATAACTTGTGATTCCGCTGGTTCTAAACCAACAATTCTAGTTGAATGACCTCTGTTAACGAACAAGAATTTCCATCCGGTAGCAGGATGAGTTCTAACAATAGGATGTTCTCGTTCAACGAACTTAGGACCAGCTAAAGGATCATTTCTATCAAGATACTTGTGAGCAGATCTCTGAATGACAGTCTTACCATCCAAAAACTTCTGGAAAGCTGGTGATAACTTGTCATAAGCACCATATGTGGAAGCCCACGAGGTGTCACCGCCAACAGATGGGATAGAATCTAAATGTAAATGAGTAATCCCAGAAGGTTGATGCTCATGAACCAAGTCAGTGTGCCACCCTCTATGGATACCTTTTATTGAGAAAGGTACTTCTTTTAGTAATTTTCTTTGACGGTGTTCTGGCCAGATTACTGTTAACCCTGGATGATCAGTAACATGAGGAACTTGAGGGTGAACTTCAACTTGACCCCAATAGTGACCTAATTCTAATTGTTTTTGAGGTGATAAATCTTGATTTTTAAAAAACACAACACTTCTTTCAGCGACTAATAGAGCCAATTCATCTTTCTGCTTATCGGTTAAATCATTTAGTTGTAATCCAACAATCTCAGTACCCACGTATTTAGTCAAGTTAATAACTTTCTCAGCAGCTCCAAACAAAGCTTTCTTTTCTGGATCAGCATTTTTACCTCTTTCGATATATGGATAGTCTTTAGATCTTATCTGGTAGGCTTCATCAAGGAAAGTTGGGATCAAATCTGTAGGAGGTTGTTCAGGATATCCTTTATGGTAATCAACACCGTATTTATCGAATCTGGATTTTGTATCTTTTGGTATCCCTTCAATCCATGAAGCTTCAAACCCACCTTGAACTCTAGGTGTGATTTCTATTTTGTTTTGGGAGACTTGTTTGGAATCATCTGATGATTTGAACTCTTGGAATTTTGGTTGACTTAAAACTGACATTTTTGCCTTGAAATTGATCTATTATTGAAAAAACCAAACTAACCAGAACTTCCCCCATAACAAAAGCAGTGGATCCAGCACTATTATATATTATTCCAGTGAAACCTCTGATCTGATAATTACTAATACCATCAATTGCTATGGCTCAATCTTATCAACTGTGGTTCTCTAATATGAGCCTTCGTAATTATCCAAATCTGGATCCACCACAGTCAGCTGTAATCTCGCAAAAACTCAGGCTATCTGCCATCGCAGTTCCACTTAATCCATTATCTCAATAATTGCGTATGATTGAAACATTGTGAACAACAAAGCAAAATCTCCTGGAGATGTGCAATAAATGGCTGATATCTGATGATATGACGAACACATTGGTGAAGATTCAAGAATTGATCGGTCAAGCAGGGATTAATCAAACATCACCGTTAGCGAAGCCCCTTTGAAAGTGCTGCATTTTAAAAACTTTAGAGTTACTTACAAATCAGGCTGCGAGCTACAATAAAAGTCATTGGTTAGCGGGATATGAAAAGTTGGATTAAATTGGTATTGAGAAGACGATTTCAACACATTTATATACTTCTAATGGTTGATGAATCGATAATTGGTACGATCCTCATGATAACTGAAGACCTCAGGCTAAGTTATTGCAAGAAACTCTGCAATTCACTCAATACACTAGCTAAGATAGTTGGATTCTCGAGGAATAAAGAATGTCTCCCGTTTTTCACTGCGATGAACTTCTTATTCACAGTTTCAGGTAAACTCTTAATAAAGATCTCAGACCCTTTAACATCATTGATATAATCAGTTGTACCATGGAAAACAAGCAATGGGATACCAGTATCCCAATTCTTAGTGTATTCAGGATTGGTCAACTTAACACCTCTGGCAAACATATCACTGAATTGTATAATGGTACCTAATAATTTATCACCAGATTCGATATATTTCTTCCATTTTTCATCAGATGTGATGAAATCGTAGTTTATCTTGGAGTCAATCTTGACATTTGGTAATAACTTAGATGCTATTGGCATGATTGATCTTAATATGATATTTGGTTGTGTCTTTGGATGTAATAAGATTAATGGACCAGAACAACTAATACTTTTGATTAAATTTCTATGTGTACCGATAATACCATAGTTTAGAACAATCCCACCACCCATAGAGTGACCCATAAGATGGAACTTCTCATTCGGGGATTTCTTGGATTGCAATTCAATCATGTAATCAAGGTCTCTAAACACATGGTACTCGTTAGTCTTACCAACTTGTTTCCCAGGGGAAGTCTGTCCAGCACCTCTTTGATCAAAGAAGAAAATCTCGTACCCATCCTGAGACAACTTGTCGAAAAACTCAGTATAAACTTCTGAACTTTCAGCAAAACCATGAACAAATATAATTTTACCCTTATACTCTGTTGATGTGGGAGGTTTCCATGTAACTGTATGGAACTGGATGTTATCGAAGGGGACTTTCTCGACCACGGGAGCACCAATTGGTGTATACGGAATAGGAAGTGCAGCTGGCATCGTCGGGGCGTCTCTTTCTCTTTATTTCTATCGTTGACTTCAGCAGTTCTTTTGTACAAATTGAAAAGGTTTAAAATAGTTGAGAAACCAGTTTCAATTATTGATGGGTTATTATGTGTTATGAGCCCTTTTTCTTGTTTTAAACGAAACTGCGGATTTGGGTTTTTTTGCCCTTTGAAGTTGATGAAAATTATCATTTCGAAACTGATAAAATTATTTGGTTCTTTTCAGCTGAAATTGTCTCGTTTTTGTTTGAAGTTTTCATCTTATTGAAACTTGAGATTATAATTTGGTTGTTTTCCCTAGTTGTTTCCGTGAAAATGTCTACAGATTCTGGTGAGACAGAACTCTTGAAAGTAACCAAACAAGGTGCTATATTGAGGTCACAAATCAGCACCACTATAAGTGAAATTGAATCCATCACTGCCACCATCAGAGAAAATGTTGCCACCAAAAAAGACGCAGACTCGAAGATTGCAACACTAAGAGAGATTTACAAGAAAAACTGTGATTCGAAAACAAACTCTGTTCCAGAAAGATTGAACTTGAAATTGTTGTTTGAGTATGATTTGATATCCAGTGAATATGAACTTATCAAATCAACTGATGCAAATGAGTTGAACCAGAAGTTTGCAGATATATTACTCAAGAAAATAAATCAACTCAAACCTATCGTACAGAGGTCAATTCAACAGGTCAGTGTGACACACACTGAAGTCATGCGTATAAGAGATGAGATCTTGATAAATGTGTTGAGATGCAGCAAGGCAGTGTATCTTCATGAAATCCTACAATCGAAGCTAAACGACAAGTCGTATCTTGCGAAAGCGCTTGATTTGAAATTGGTTAAAATCATGGGATTAACTAAACAAATTAATGATTTCAATAACTTGAGATTGAATTCTTTTGGAGAAACACATAAAAATGTATTATCTACATTAGATCAGCAATCAACCTCAACTCAAAGTCCATCGCCATTTAATCCTAGTTTTGCATCTCCGATTCAAAATCAATTGAAGAGAGATACTACCTCAATGACGCCAGCTGCGACAGCAAATATTAATGGAGGTTCGGAGAAAAAAAAATCTAAATTACCTCCAAATACAATATGGATGGGAGAAGCAGAAAGTGCATTCCAAGAATGTTTAACAAAATACTATCATAGATCAAATAGGAATTCATTGATGTCAAAATATATAACTAAAAAATGTGGCAAGACTTTCACAAATCCTCAAATAAGTGATCATATAAGAAGATTAAAGAATAAAATGATACTCAACATCCCAACTATTGAAGAGTCTCAGAATTATATTTTGGATGGCGATGTGCTTAATCAAATTGAGCCAGATGAAGGTGCAAATGCACAACTCAATAAAGGAAATGATGATATACATATTATCGGTGCATCAGCAAACTCAAGTGGAGAAGGATTGATAAATAATCAGATAGAATCATTGTCAACAACAACAACAAAAACCAATGATAAACCCAAAAAAATCAAATCACGTACCAATACAATATGGAAGAAAAAAGCACAAAAGGCATTCCATGAAAGTTTTATCAAATACTATCATTTACCTAATCGAGATTCATTAATCGCAATATACATAACTAAGAAAACTGGTGAATATTTTTCTATGCCACAAATAACGCTTTATATTGAAGAATTGCAACAAAAGATAACTTTAAAAATACCAAGTGTTGAAGAATCAGAAAATTATGTTTTAGATGGAGATATACTTATTCCTCATAGTGAATCGGAATCAGAATCAGAATCGGAATATGAATATGAAGATGCAAATTCTAATACAAGAGGTATTTTAACTTAATTGGAGATGAGTTTTCAAGGAATTTATAAAATTTAGTAATCGGTGATACTACTTTTAATATGCTTTTTTTTTGTTAACCCATATATTATTATTGGTTACTTTAAAGGATTATAATAGGTGGTTATAGTTAAATGACATGATAATCAGTGAAAAAAGAAATCAGAATAGAAGAGAATCATCCATTCATATAGACAATACATGATCCATTTCTCTTATAATTATTAACAGCTCATAATGTTTTAAAGTTTGAGAGTATAGATATTTACATCAGATATCTCGGTGAGTCGGTTCTAACTTCTCAGAATCTCAGAATTTTTCTTCGAAACGCGTCAGTAGAACTTCTTGTCCAGGTGTTTTCCATCAAGAAGACATGCCACAAAAAGCCATATATATGATAAAGCCCTTCAATTTTCAATGAGCCTCGTAAATATTGAATTTATACATCGCTCATAACGTCTGCCAAATGCTTCAGGGTTTTTAACAGAAAATGTGGAGATGTATCATGATTCATGTGATCTTCCTTCCAATCGAGACCGCCCCGGGAAAGCTATATAATATGCCGTGGCCGTAACGTAGTATACGCAGTTGGCAATTGGAAATTAACTGAAAGAACGGTGGGCGAGAAGAGACGAATATTGGACCATTATTGGATTATGATTTATAAGAAGTCAAATATTAGAAGATACTAGAGACAGAAGCGTTCACTATACTGAGGTCTCCGTCTGATCTCTCAATATAAAGTAAATCAAAGCAGCGACGGAAAATGAGGAAAGATAATCCGGGCAATTGTTCCCGTGTCGGCCGGATAAACTAGGAAAAGCGGAATATTTTTATTCCACCAGAAATTCAGATTTTGAAGTAGAATTTTCTCTATTAATTTCACCCTTTCCAAGATTTTCTACCGACACAAGACAAACAAACACAAGCAGACTGATACTATCTGAGAAATGTATGTCTCGCCTTACTCGAGGAATAGCGAGTCTCATTTGACGCCTTCAAGCTTCAGAGATCTGGCAAGAGATGCTATTTTCTCACAATTACCCAATAACAATTCAACACAACTTGAAAGATATAATTCAAGATCATCCACCATATCATCAATATCAAATGCCTCCTCTGCAAACTCGATATTCTCATCTAAATCCACAAACTCTGCAAATTCATTCAAATCAATTGAAAGAGAAATTACATTTGAAAGTTTATCACCAATCAAAATCTCTCTTGATGATTTATTCCGTCAAATAAATGATAATAACTCAGTAGTGGAAAACTTGGGTTACAATTTAAGACCAAATCAGCCATTCATCGACTGGGAGTTAAACTATAGGAGAAGTCAACTATTCATCACAAACTTACCTCCCATATGCAAGAAAAAGACACCAGAAATCTTATATAACCAAGAACCTCCATTAAACATAATAGTGGTGCCTCAATATATCTCAGATAGCAACTTCATAAGTTTATTAATATCCTCAGAGTTATACATGGAACACACATTAGACCTCAAATTCAAAAAACAAGTTGCAGAAGTATCAGTTAAAAAATCAAGATTACTACAACTAAACTCCAAGAAATTAAATACACCATTAAATATAACAAAACAACCATTATCATATGAAAATAAAAAAGTTGCATTAACGAACTATATACTAAATTTAGCAGCGGCAGCAACAACTCAACATGAGTTCAAGATTAGTTGTCATGAGGCAAAATTAAACAAGAGGGAAATACATAATAATCACAAATTGAAATTAACAATCGATGAAAAAAGATGGTTATGGGGACAAATCAGTCTTAAAGTTTTCGAGAGAGCTGGTTTGAACCAAATGGATGGTTGAAATTTGATTATGATAATTTTTTTTTTATTTGTTTAGGATTCAGGAGTGTTTGCTTTTGCATATTTGCATATTTTTTTTTATTTTGGTTGGAATGGTTTAGGTTATTCCTTATTACGATTTTATGAGTTTATTTCAATTTTTGAATCTTTCATTTCTACATTTACTTATCAAGTTTACACTTTAATTACTACAGTACCACATTATAACTAAGAAATCTTTATGTATTTTTCTTTATAGATTAGAACTTCTTCCTCATATCCTTTACCTTCTTGTAATGAGCTTTCTTACCACTAGTCTTACTAACTTGAATCTCAGCGTATTTCCTCTTGAAATATTTTTGAGTATTATCGTCATTCATAATCTCTTCAACTAATGTATCTCCTCTTTGCTTTCTGTTCAATCTTGAACTATAATACTCAGTGTTACCTTCTATAATCGTCCCCATTTGGAAAAATTCAGGAATCTTCCATTTATCTTTCTTATAATGTCTCTTTGGATCTAACGCACTTCTTTGTTGAATAACTTGTAAATCACGTCTATTTTTACTTGTCAATTCTCCCTTTGGCATATTGAACCATTTATTTCCAGAATCTATGACTTCGGCTTTCTTAGGCTTGATAGTTATTGGATCATTTATATTCTTGATTTGTTTATTAGCTTCTGATTTAATGTTTTTGATACTTTGCGCTTCAATTGATTTTTCTAAATTTGATTCTAGTTTTGGTAAAGCATGTATGGATTTCTGAATCTTGAGAAATACATCTTCATCAGGTTGTATCTTGTTGCTTCTGGATTCTTTTATTTCTTTATCTAATTTACTGAATAAATCATCAAATGATGTGTCTTGTTCATAGTTATCTTGATCATGATCGGAGGATAAACTTTCTGTAGTGGAGATGAACTCTGTCTCAGACCCTATGAAATTCTTATTGTAAGTTGTGGATCCCATCTTGTGTGTGTTGATACAATGAAACTTTGTGTAATTGGTGGTTTATGGAGACTGAAATTTTGTACAAATTTATTCATCTTCATCTCTTTAATTTTCTGCTTTTTTTTTTATAAAAAATAATTTTCCTTTTTTATCGAGCCGCACGGGAATTTTTCAAAAAATGTATAATTACCGATTTTCACTTTTTTTCACTTTTCTTAGTTTATTATTGCAAGACCTACAAGCGATAATTCAAACACTAATGAATGTCGATTCATTTCTGTATATTGTCATCTTTTAAACCTCAAAAAACCTGTATCTGGGCGTAAAAAGATCCATCCGGAAAGACCTAATATATCTCAAGCAGTTCATCATTATCAATATCCATTTTCAAATTAGCATCCATTAATATCTCTTTATACACCCATAATCTTCGTTTCTCCATCACGTCATTTTCTAATTGAGTCTTCAAAGCTTCAGATAATTTCAATCCTTGACAGTATCTGTGCTTTAAAGTATCGATGTACTTCAATTTAGCTTCTTCAGTTGAGCCATCAAGAGTATCTAGTTTAGCGTCATCCAAGAACCCTTCTTCTTTTTCGTTCAGTATGTTTTGGTCAACCACTGTGTTTGCCGAGTTTTTCAATTGCGTTTTGTATTCAAGGTGAAGTTTCAAACTATCTGAATTTGCATTGAATAATAAATCTTCAAGATTTGCCTCTGGTGCAGAACTTTTAAGTAGGAATCCTTTGTATCGTCTTTGTGCTTCTTTATATTGTTGTGGATTCAATGGTTCATTCAATAATTTTCCAACTTTGATATTATTATGGTAGTCTGGTAATTTCTGCGATAATGATTCTTTATTTATATACCACCATGGCTCAATATCCAATTCTTTATCTGACAAATCATGAACTGTCCTTATATGTTTAGTCAACGCATCAGATCTTGTGAAGTTTTTGTTACACTCAGGGACAATACAAAAAAATGGTTTTTCACCAGTATGTGATCTTATATGAGAAACCAAAGCGAATCGCGATGGTTGTTGCATTCCATACCGAGAGCATCCTTCCCACTCACACGAGTACTTCGGCTGCCTCAATACCATGTGGATATTCATGATATGGTCCACCAACAGTTGTAGTTTGTGATATGATTCATCACAATTGTGCCATTTACACAAGTATTCAGGTTCTATGGATTCGTCTTCTTGTGAGGAAACGTAACTGATATCGGAAAAATCTGATTCTGAATCACTCATATTGCTTTCTCAGTGTTTCCTGTACTCCTTTCCCTATAATCTGCTGTTATTATCAACTCTTATAGATTGATGAAAAGTTGTTTAATTATTTTCCAAAATTGATTATACTAAAAAAGTTCCTCACTTAAGTTTTGTTGTGGTGTCTGGATGTTTCGTAAATGGTTATGAGCTATTCTTTCTAGTATTAATAATAGATTATCTAATTTGTCCGGGTAACACGCACTTTCTTCCATCAAGAAAAAGTTGAAGAATGGAGTCATCGCAAGAAAAGTACAAGAACAAGAACAGCTTCACAGATCAAAGAGATACAGAGTACTTTTGCTGGTTCTATTAGTTAGTCATGTCTGACCTCCAATTGACAATCTTGAAGACTGTTGAAGCCTCAAATGGCATTCAAAACACATTGGAAACATTCCCGGAAATTGATTCGCAAACCATACAAGCAGCTTTAAGTTCTTTAGTTGCCAGATCCATGATCACATATGACAAAATTGAACAAGACACATGGACATTATCCGAGGAAGCCCAGGACATTATCGCGCATGGTTCTCATGAAATCAGAGTGTTGAACGAAGTTTTGAAAAACTTGGAAGGTTTACAAATTTCAGAAGTTGTCAAGACTTTAGGTCCAGCAGGTAAGTTGGGTCAAGGTAAAGCTTTTAAAAACGGATGGATCAAAAAAGATGGTGATAAATTAGTCGCTAAAGTCACAGAAGCTCCAGCTGATTCTGCAGTGGAACAATTAAAGGAAATTCAACAGACAGGAACATTGAAAAATGCCAAAGATTTACAAGAATTAAAGAAAAGAAAATTAATAATATTGACTAAAGTTTTTGGATTTAAAGTGTCCAAAGGGCCTGAATTTGCATTAGAAATCGTTCAATTAGAAACAGATATAACAAGTGATATGATAACTAATGGGAAATGGAAAACAGCTAAATTTAAATCATATAATTTTGAATCTGAAGGTGTTTTCCCAGATTCAGGTGCTTTACATCCATTAAATAAAGTTAGAGAAGAATTTAGACAAATTTTCTTTTCTATGGGATTCACTGAAATGCCTTCAAATCAATACGTTGAAACTGGATTTTGGAATTTTGATACTTTATTTGTTCCACAACAACATCCAGCTAGAGATTTACAAGATACTTTCTATTTAAAAGATCCATTAACTGCTAAGAAACCAGACGATTTGGAATTTTGGAACAATATCAAAAAAGTTCATCAAGATGGTGCTTATGGCTCAATTGGTTACAGATATCCATGGAAAGAAGATGAATCTTTAAGAATGGTTTTAAGAACCCACACTACCGCTATCTCATCAGCAATGTTACATCAATTAGCCAAAGATCCAAAACCAGCAAGATTATTCTCAATTGATAGAGTTTTCCGTAATGAAGCTGTCGATGCTACTCATTTAGCTGAGTTCCATCAAGTTGAAGGTGTCTTGGCTGATTATAATTTAACATTGGGTGATTTGATTGGATTCATGCAAGATTTTTTCGCTAAAATGGGTGTTCATAATTTAAGATTCAAACCAACTTACAATCCATACACTGAGCCATCATTGGAAATGTACGCTTGGCATAAAGGTTTAGGTAAATGGGTTGAAATTGGTAATTCAGGAATGTTTAGACCAGAAATGTTGGAGCCAATGGGATTGCCTAAAGATTTAAGAGTTCTTGGATGGGGTCTTTCTTTAGAGAGACCAACTATGATCAAGTACGAAGTTAGTAATATTAGAGAATTATTGGGACATAAAGTTAGTCTTGATTTCATTGAAACTAATCCTGCTGCTCGTCTTGATGAAGATATTTTTTAATGATGTATTTAGAAGGCTATATATTTAATATAATCGTTTCGTGTGGTAGTTTATAATTTTTAAAGATGGGACGTATGTTATGTCACTTCATTATATAGTTGTGTATGAGCCTACTGTTATCGGAGCAATCTAATATGTTTATTACTAGATTGAAATTTAGAGACTTTTATATGAGCAAAGGAGTTCATGAGTTGTGTCAGCATGAATTTAAGAATTTATATTTATAACTCCATGATGTTCCTAGTGCGCCTTCAACATATATAATTAGCAGTACTATCCAATATGGAAGCTTAATTATACAAAAGAGTGACCTAGTAGATTCTGGAAGAATGTCTACGTCAATAAACTTGAAACTTACAGAATCCGTATCAAGATTCAAACCTGCCATTCAGAACTAGGATATATATATCGATCGTCATGTCACTAAAATTGGAATCTACAATGTGGTATAGCCTGCTAACTGACTTGATCTCTACAGTTATCAACAGCACTAATATGTATATGATGGATCATGGGAATGTCAACAACAAGTGACAGGTAACTCAACTTTTCTTTCCATAAATCTCTCATCACAACTGGCCGAACACCGTTCGTTTAGTTGAAACGCTGAATTTTGGCAGCAATTAAAAGTGACCGTGCGGCTCATGGGTTCTCTTGTTCAAAGAAATATAAATAAGTGGAAATCCCCAGATTTTGTATCTCTGTTGATCATCTTAATCTTCAAATTATATTAATTTACTTATTCACTATACAAAATGGCTGTTACTTGTTCCGATATCTTTAAAATCATTGCTGGTACGTACTTGTTTCGTTTATCAATCTAAGAAAGCTATGATCGAACTAACAACTCATAGCTGTTATCTTACCACCATTAGGTGTCTTTCTAGAAAGAGGTTGTGGTACTTCTCTTTTAATCAATGTCTTGTTGACCATCTTGGGTTATATTCCAGGTATAATTCATGCTTTATACATTATCTTGAGGTATTAATTGGGCTGGTTCCTGATCATCAATAATCACTCGTTCATGTTTTCGCTTTTATCTTCATACTACGTAATACACTAATATCAATATGGAAGCTATATTATGTCCAAAAGTTGCTTTAGATCATTTGCTTTGGTATTTTCAATATAAGATTGTTTGATTGCTGATAATGTAGTTTATAATTATATCGCGTAATACATATTATTTTAGAGATTTTGATTGCTGCAGTATTTGTAATTGGCACCAGGCACAGGCACATGTAGCTTATAAGCCATAAATGACCCTGATTTATACTGCGACGTAGAACCCTTAATTAGAAGCAATTAAATATAACCAATTCAAATATTTGTTTAAGTATATCACTTTGCAGATTTATAATTTAATTGAACTGTGCCAAGGTGGTCAGCGACTCAGCAGATAATTCATGATACAAGGTACGTACAATTGCTGGGCTTCCGTTAAGTCGAACTGTAATTAAGCAATCTTCAGACGGTTCAAAGCTGTCATTTTGAGTATTCTGTTTCGCTAGTCATAGTTCCAATAATCTTGATGGTTGGCTACTACTTAGTACTAATCATTTTCTGTACAGACTTCAAAGAATCCTTGATTGGTTGCAATTGGATGGTGAAACGCAATTTCTTCAGGGATCAAGTTTAGAGAATTGGAAGAATGAAATTTGACATTTTTCCAAACTGCTCGAGCCGCATCACCAGTGGCGGGTTCCAATATCTATCCTCAAATATTTGAATTATTCAAGAATCAATGTATTAAATGATAATTGTTTATTGGAAATTGGTGAAATCACTCTCCTGAATTCTCCATTCTCTTATAAGTTATAGTACTTACCACGCTATTAACTGGGAAACATGACTGATCTGAGCTTATAAAGTCAGCCTTAAGACAAGATCTCGCAAACTGCTCGAAATACAATTTTGCAGCCTCTTCGAAGAATATTGGAACATACTGCAACATAAAACTCAAAATATACCATCAATAAACTCTGAAATCAAATCCACTCCCAACTCAAAATGTTTTTCTTAAATGTCATTTATAGAATTGTACATTCATTTGACTCAATTAAATACTTTTTAATTATTAAAATATATTTATGTCACTTTTCGAGGGCACTCTCATTCTGGTCGCTTTTCAACCAAAAATGTGACGAAAATATCGACGATTCTCAAAACTGCAGAAATAACCATCCTATTGTCCAGTTTCTAAGCTAAAATTTGGATCTCTATAACTCATGATTCAAACCAATATATAAATAGCAGATTCTACACTTTGATAACAAACATTTGCACCAGAAACGATGGTATAATACCAACAAAAGATATAGAGAGAGTATGTATTCATGGTAATCAGGGCTCATAGGCTATTTATCGCAACCAGAAGTGGAGGTGTTGCCCGGACATGATAACAGTTGCAAGTTGCAGCATAATTCATGCCAATATACAGTTATATGCCATGGCCCCATAGTACATACCCAAAATACGGTTGTAATGATCGATGAACATTTAGTCTGAATAAGGAAACTTCAAATTGTCACTAAATGGAAATTCTTATCGCTCTTTAGAAGTACTTCGGAACTTCGACCGGATACTTCCCGTGAACTGGCCGTATTACCATTTGCATGTATCTTATCTCAAATGTCACCAAGTTGATCTTTTTTCTTGGTTCCTCAACTGTTTTCATAAATTTGGTTTGCAATTAGAGCTTTGCCGACACGATAAGAAGATAGGGAATACTGCTTTCATGTCCGAGATCTTCAAGAAGGTATGGCCGCTGGCGTGTATACCAAATATGGAACGCACATGCTCTTGTATTTATCAGCATCTGCAGAATCTGATATCTTGTCATAACCATAACTCGCAGTGAAGATTGATATTAATATATCAACTTATTTCCTGGAAACTTGCCCTGCTCAGTCAATTCAAAACAACCATAAAATCTGCAATACAAGTTACAATGTCACTCTCAACAAATGTCAAACCACCACCAGTCTTGTCAGGCTCAGCATCCCTCAACTCAGAACATCTCCCAAGATTTGAAATAAACTGTGATATGGGTGAAGGTTTCGGTAAATGGAAAATGGGTCCAGATGAACAATTGATGCCACTTATAGACACAGCTAATGTTGCCTGTGGATTCCACGCTGGTGATTACACCACAATGAAGAAAACTGTCTTATTAGCTAAGAAATATGGAGTCAAAGTGGGCTCTCATCCAGGTCTTCCAGATATGTTGGGTTTTGGTCGTCGACAATGGAATATCCCAGCTGATGAGATTTATGATTTGGTAATGTATCAAACTGGTGCTTTGAAAGCTTTTTTAGATGCGGAAGGTATGCCTTTAAACCACATTAAACCTCATGGTGAATTGTATTTCTACGTTGAAAGAGACGAATCTGTGATGCGAGCTGTGTTGAAAGCAGCAAAAGTATTCGGTGTTCCAGTCTTGGGAGCGAAAAATGCACATTATGAAAAAGTTGCTGCTGAGGAAGGCGTTGATTTCATCCAGGAGTTTTATGCAGACATCGACTGGACTGAAGATGGTCATTTGGTCCCACCTGCTGGTTCTAGACCTAAAGTTCCTGAAAATATATACAAGTCTATCGAAGAGTGTGGTCTTACGTTGTGTACGACTGATGTTGGTGGGAACCCGCTCAATCTTGGGTTTGAGGATAATCCTTTTAGTGTGTGTCTTCATTCTGATATGCCTACTGCGTTGGGGAATGTCGCTGAAGGAAGGAAGGCAATTGATCTTATTAATAAGACAAGAGGGTATCCAGTCCGTGTACCAGTTGATGTTATATAATTATTTCATATGAATTAATACACTTATAATGTCTGAACTACATGCAATATGTAGATAATATTAAATATATTATAATTATTTCATCAATATTATATTATATATACTAAACACTGGTAAATTTATATATCCACGATTATACTTATATTTTTTTCAAATAATATTATAAGTGACGTATAATATACATATATATATTTAAATCTGATGATCAGATCTAGAGTACGTTTCTGAAGCTAGACATGTACTAGGATTTTCATAAACTAATTATAAATAACTAATTATTAAGTATATTTAACGTCGTACGTTATATTACAACAATTAATATCAAAATAACATAACATTAACTTATAAAACCACACGTCTAACAATCATCATACAATCTCCAGGAGAAACCATATCGCCTTCGTCAGCAACACACTCCACAACCTCATACTTATCAAACTTTTGCTTATCCTTTATCTTAACAGCAATCTCCATCTTCATAGCTTCAAGAACAATCACAATATCCTCGATCCCGACAACATCACCTTTTCCATAATTTATTTTGAAGATATTTGCAGCCATTGATGATTGAACCTTGATGTTTTGGGGGTCTGATAATAGCGATTCAATGGGGGATTTGGATGCTTTGTTTAATAATTTTTCCTCATCCCATTTACGCATTGATTCAGCTTCTAATAACATCAACTCAGCACCGGCTTCACGTTGCCTTTTTTTCAAATCTGCAGCTTCTCCTTCAACAGATTTAAGGAACTTGGAGTACACACCAAAATCAAATATCGTATCCTTCCATTCTAATTTAACTTTATGAGAAATCAACTTATTATTAAATTCATCCAATTCCTTTTCAGTCACTTCATAGTACTGAACCTGATCAAAATTCTGCAAGATCCATGGCTTGCTCTCAAACCCAGCTAATCTACTAAACGTATCCCAACACATATTTGGAGGAACCATCCCCCAGATCATATACCCACCGGGAGAATCAACGGAATAAACTGATTGTGTCCCACCACCACCTGTCCCTATTGTGCCTCTAGGAGTGATTGTACGAGCAGGATTATACTTCGATGTTAGGAATCTCAATCTTGGATCAGGTTGGATCATAAGCGGATTAGCACATAAGAATGAAACTGCAACCACAACTTGAGGCTCTGCCATGACATTATGTTTAAACTGTTCAATGGAATCGATACAGCTGGCCTTTCTTAAGAATGCAGCGTTATCCGGGAGGTATGGAGCATAAGGTCTTTGTGAATGCATGTATCTTTCAATACAGTGATTAATTGCACTATGATCGAAACACAAAGGTATACGGAAAAGCCTTGATGGGACCACTAATTCATCTGTAGGTGGCATATTTGACTCAATCTCAATAATTTTTTCCAACACGATAGAACGATGTGTCTTGGTATGTTCAAACACAACAGCCATTGATCCACTTGTACATTCGACTCTCACCACACTGGCTTTAAGTTGGGCATCAGTTGAGGCAAGGATGGCTAATTCCAAAGCATATTGGCGGCCATTATTTAAAAGAGAGAAATTCTCAGTTCCGAAATCTATGATTATCATGGATTCACCTGCTTGTCTGTATGAGATATAAGGTAATTTCAAATCATATTCACGAACATGGAGGAAACTCGTTCTCTCGGGGACCTCATAACTATCAAGCGAGTCACCAAATGGAACAACATTTGCACCTGATGGACGAGTAGATAAATATTCCAAATACTCACTTCTCTGCTTGGACAATTTCAATGAATCTTCATAAGAGATTTTCTCAAATTTAACGCCCGATCCCACTTTAGGCTGACCAAACTTCCACCAATCAACCTGGATTGGAACAGCAAGACACACAAATCCAGATAACGTCCCACCATCCTGTCCGAAAATAATCATGGTGCTCCCAACAGCACTAATACCACATGTAGGGTAGGGATACTCAATTATATTACTTGGATGAGACCCACCATCACCACCGTCCTGGCGTGAGAAAATCATACCGGGCCCATCAAGTTTCGTTGCACCTCTATTTGAATTCAAATTCACAGTGTATGTTGTGTTATATAAGAGATCTATGCCATCATTTGACAAGATCTCAGGTGTGTCGTGAGGACCAGAAATCACACGGATAGGCCAGACGTAATTTTCAGCAAGGTTGTGTAAATTGGGGTAGCATTGCGATGGTAATTCATAACCTAGTGTGACAACGTTATTGATAGTAGTTTCCAGTTTAGTAATGGAAAGACAATCACCAGCAAATATTGTACGTCCTTGATGACCACCAAGACTCAATGTTGGCGTGCAACTCTTGGAACCGAGATAATGGGCAACATCAGGGAACCCTCCTTTCACAGCTAAGTACGCTTTAGAAGCTTGCCCTAAAGCATCACCAATTTCCACAATACACCCAGCAGGAATGTAAATTTCAGTATACATTGGAACATTGACACCATCAACACTAAACTCAAACACACCACCAGTCAATGCAACAACAGCTCCAGAATGGAACTTAATAGTTGGACCACGAAGCACTATTTCCAAACACTCTGTGAATTTATAATTCGAAACGATTATATTAGCCAATTGTAATGAAAGTGGATCGACAGGACCACTCAAGGGGACACCACCATTAACACCTACGCGGCCTGGCAAGTCCTGGATAGTTGTGTATGCACCTGGTTCTTCAAACTCAATCAAACTGGGCTGGAAGAGGAATTTCGATCCCAAAAATGAAGTTAATGTGAATCCACTTTGGAAATCAGTTGATTTTAAAATCTCAATGAGGTATTCGACATTCGTAGCTGGACCTTGGAGTTTTGTATTGTGTAATACTTCGATCATCGCTTTGGTTGCCATGTCCCTTGTATCTGCCCATACCATAACTTTAGCTAATAACGGGTCAAAATAAGGTGATACTTTAGACCCTGTTGATACCCAATGATCAATTCTGACTTTATACTGTTTAGATTCATCAGCAATAGGGAACGAAACATTATGCAAGATCCCAGGAGAGGGTGCAAAATCCTTGATTGGGTTTTCAGCGTATACTCTCACCTCGATGGCATGTCCTTTAGGAACAGCCACGCCATGTGAATCAACTGTATAGGAGCCGTGGCTTGATAAGGTTGAAATTGGGATTCCTGGCTTTCCATATGCCTCGTAGTCAGCTTGGAGCAACATTAAGTAGACCAAATCAATACCATATACTAGTTCAGTGATTCCGTGTTCTACTTGTAGTCTGGTGTTCATTTCCAAGAAATAGTAGTCTCCAGTATCGTCATTAACCAAAAATTCAACTGTACCAGCGGATTTGTAGTTGATTGTAGAAGCCAATCTCGTAGCACATTTGGAAAGCTCACCTCTTAAACTTGCGTGATTATAGTCTGGCAATTGTATAAAAGGACTAGGAGTCTCTTCAATAACTTTTTGATGACGACGTTGGATAGAGCATTCTCTTTCACCGAAAGCAACAACATCACCTGCACCATTCCCAAAAATTTGCACCTCAATATGTCTCCCATTCTCAACGTATTTCTCAAGAAAGACTCCCGAGTTACCAAACAACGTTGTACCTCTTGAGACAACTTCCTCTAATTTCCATTTCAACTCAGTGTCATTCCATGCAACTTGAAGACCCATCCCGCCTCCTCCACTGGTGGCTTTCAACATCACAGGGTATCCGATCTGGTTAGCATGTGTCAAGGCATCAGTTTCATCAACAATAAGGCCAGTACCAGGAACGATGGGGACATCACTATCAAGGGCCAACGTACGTGCAATATGCTTCAATCCAAACTTCTCAACAGACTCGGCAGAAGGGCCAGCGAATATTATCCCATTGTTATGTAACACAGCAGCGAATTGAGAGTTTTCAGAAAGGAAACCATACCCTGGTATAACCACATCAGCGTTTGTAAGTTTAGCAATCTGGACAATTTGATCGATATTAATGTATGCCTGTGCGCCAACACCAGAGAGTAAGACGGATTCATCTGCTTGGATAACGTGGAGGGAATCACAGTCTTCTTTGGAGTATATAGCTATTGTTTTTAAGCCATATTGTTTGCATGTTTTGATTATACGACATGCTATTTCACCACGGTTTGCTATGAGGACAGTTTTGATATTTGAAAAAGCGATTGTCATTATAGTTGTTGCAATTATAGTTTATGTTTGGGAAGTGGAAACCAGGTGAAGCAAACTGTATCAATATTATTATTTATATACAAGTGCTAAGGAGGAGATCAGGTTGAGGAGTACCAATTGGCAATGGCCAAGATACATCATGTCTTCTTGTCTTATCGTATCTCCCAAGAGGCCAAGACCTTTCTGGATATCCTCAATCTCTTAACGGATCCTACTGTTTGGGAAGCATTAACTGGTAATTAGTAATCTGTAATCAGATCTCCAGAATTCAATGAAACTTGTGTTCAATTAGTAGATAAATTCACTGCGAACACTGAAGCTATTCCGGTATTGTGTGCGTGTCTGTACCGGTGATAAACGGCCAACTGATAAGAAAAGTTCCGGTTTTGTGGCTGCAATTTTTTTTTTTTTTTTATTTTCGAAGAAACTCCGCTGAAATAACTGAAAGAGAGAAATTTACGAGACTTTTGTTTGGAAATTGGCCAAGAGAATTCCAGACTTGTTGATCAGAAGTATACTTTATTAGGTGGATATATGTAAAGCTGCTCACAGCTGGTTCTTGCTGAATATATGGATACTCTTATAATAATTAGGCGTAGACCTTCAATTGCAAGGACATATTAAGTAATAAGGAGTATATAATTATACATCGACAAAGCCGGCTCACAAGTTACAACAGCTCAGTAATTAATAAGTTATAACGGACAATTAAACTTATCTCTGATCATCTGCAACATCAAATCCGATATCCGATCACTTCATCATATCTTTCTTTAGTACTGCAGTGCAGAATCACCAGATCTGGCCGAGTTTTCTATCTCTGCACAACCCTGAATCCTGATAATATTAGACACTATACAGGAACACCACTCTTTTGGGTCAGCCCGCTAAGCTATAACATCCCATGTGCTTATCATCGAATTATGCTCATTGAATTCATTTTAAGGTAAATGCGCTGGAATCTGGATAATAAACATCACCGCCAAATTTCCAATATTTCTCTTGCTCTAATATCTATGTTTAAAGATTTACACTGATCGTATTTTAGACGTTTAGATAAGAGATTGGTATCAGATTGATGTATATATATATAATGATCCACGTATACTTGTCTTGAAAGATAATTCCACAATTCTTGATATATCCATAAGCGGTAAGCCTCTATATCATCAATCACTACAGCCCTGCAGCTAAAACAAAACAAGATGTCAGAAAATTTCCTACCAATATTTGACAAATCAGTAGGTTATGGAATCGTCGTTGGTGTTGGATTCGCATTCGCAGCAATAATGGTCACTATCTCCTGGTTCTTATCCAAATTCATGAATCAAGTCCAAGACTCCGAAATGTTAATGACAGCTAAAAGATCTGTCAAGATTGGTCTTGTGGCAAGTGCTGTTGTATCCTCATGGACTATCGGCTCAACTTTACTCTTGTCGTGTACATCAGCTTATAGTTGGGGTGTACTGGGTCCTTATTGGTATGCTGCTGGTGCAACTGTTCAAATCATTATTTTTTGCTCCATGGCTATACAGTTAAAATTAAAAGCTCCAAATGCACATACTTATCCCGAAGTTGTCAGACATCGTTATGGTACAACCACCCATGTTGTCGTATGCCTTTATTCATTGATTCAACAAATCTGCTACTCTTCCAACTTGCTAATCAATGGATCATCCATTTTCTCCAAATTGACTGGTGTCAATAGAGATTTGTGTATTTTCTTATTCCCCATCGGTGTTACTATCTATACATTATTTGGTGGTATCAAAGCTACATTCTTGACTGATTACATGCATACGGTTATCATATATATCATATTGATGATGTTTATGTTTGTGACATACACCACATCAGATATCTTGGGGTCTCCCTCGGAGCTTTATGAATTATTAGTTATTGCCTCAGAGAAGAGGCCAGTTGATGGGAACCACCTAGGCTCATTAGTAACACTTAATTCAGTACAAGGTGGATTATTTGGACTTGTGTTACTAGGAGCAGGTTGGGCAGCAGCAGTCGACTCGCAACTTTTCCAAAAAGCCATTGCTTCCAATCCAGGGTCTGCGTTATTTGGATACATCATTGGTGGTCTCTCATGGTTTGCGATCCCATTTTGTCTTGCTACGACTCTTGGTTTGGCCTGTGCTGGTTTAGAGATGACACCTTCGTTCCCAACTTACCCGAATAGACTCTCAGCGGATGATATTTCAAGTGGGTTGGTTATGCCTATTGCAGCATACACTTTAATGGGTAAAACTGGTGCTGGTGCTGTGTTGACTATGGTTTTCATGGCTGTCACATCTGCGTTTAGTTCAGAGACAGTTGCTGTTTCGTCTTTATGTGTTTATGACGTTTACAAAGCATACATCAACCCAAATGCAAAGGGCAAGACGTTGGTTATCATATCTCATTTAGGGACAGTTACCTTTTGTATCATCACAATTGCACTTTCTATCGGATTGGCACATGCTGGGTTTGATGTTAGTTTCTTGACAACTATCTCAGGTATAGTCGTTGGTGTCTGTGTGATCCCCATGGGATGCACTTTATTCTGGTCCAAGATGTCCGCTTTCGCGTATGTCGTTGGTACAATCTTATCAACATGTGTCGCTATATCCGTATGGATTGGGTATGCATATAGTCAAGCTAAAGTAGTTACATTAGCTTCTTTATCCACAAACGAGGCTTTGGCAGCTGGTAACACAATTGCACTTGGTTTACCCATTATATTGGTTCCTATCTTGGTATGGATAAAACCAGCAAATTTCGACTGGAAAGTATGGGATAACATCAAACAAGTTGACGATAGTGAATTTGACCAAGACCATGGCTTAACCAACGTGATGAGTGGAGAAGATGCAACAGAATTAGTACTCAAAGAGATAGTTGCTGAAAAGACATATTTAACAAAACAAAGAAATATCGGGATCGCAGCAAGTGTGTTCTTGGTCGTTTCAATGCTTGTGCTCTTCCCTATCCCATTATATGCTTCCAAGTATGTATTCAGCAAACATTTCTTCATTGGATGGATCGTTGTGATGTTCATATGGGGGTTTTTGGCAACTAGTTTTATTATCTTGTTACCTATATGGGAAGGTCGTAAGTCGCTTATTAAGTTACCTTCGTTGGTGTATCGATATTTGACTGCTAAGAAGCTGAGTGGTGCTGTAGTTGATGGAGCTCCTAATGTTGAAAGTGATGGGTCTGTAACTGAGAAGATTGATCATGTTGTTGAGGAGAGATCTGTTGGTTGATTTGTTAATCTGTTTTGGTGTGTTTTATTATATATTTACGTTTGTTTAATTGTTATATGAATTAAATCTAAATGCTTAGGTTGCTCAACTTAATGTAGCCGAAATATGAATTATGTTCCTAATTATATTGAATTATATATATAATAATGAATATATATTACCTATATATAAATCTATTATAAGATGTGGGCGCTTGTAATATATATAACTGAACTCTCGTCAAATATTTGACCAAAAGCTGCTTCTTCTGAATTTCCCTATAAAAATATATAGAATACATATATATATATATTTAAGTAGCTCAGTTGATGTATAATATATATGTTGTTAATATTGAAATTAGAAACGTCCTACAAACTTACCGTCCAATTAACTAATTATATGGGTAATTATAATATAATATATGGTCTTTAAAATTAATATTCGATCGAGAAAAGTTAATAAATTGGCCCACATCCAGCTGTTAGCTGGCGCGGTGCCCTTCTAATATATATCAAGTCGACAGTGCTTTGTTTTTTGAATTGTAATACAATATATAAGATTATCATGGAATTATAATATTATGAATCATGATCGATATTAACGTATATATTGTCCAAACGGAACTAAATAGCCTCAACATCTGCGGCTCTATTGTTAATTGTATTTTGCAGCAATATATAATGACATGTTATAATTAAGTTATTCAGAATATATTAAATTAAGGAATAATATAATAATTAATTATATTAATATATATATTTGCAGGTTATACAATTTTAATTAGTGATTCACGTTAAATCCTTTAATTGCTAAATTATGTTTAAATGGTACGTAGCAAGCAGGAAACATATTGCCAATAATCGACGTCAGTTCTCAAATAAATTTGAATTAAATCACATTAATGAAAAATCCAAAATTATCAGGTACTTAATTGGTACACCTTTTCAATTTCGAATATTACACAGGGAAATCACCTTCAAACGAAATGCATCATTTATTCAATATCATTAATGAATTTGATCCATTCATAGTGCAGTTTTAATATATCTGAGACTCAAACCTTTATCTCAAGTTTTTCAACTGTCAGCATATAAGTGTCCCTTAATTAGAATTCATTCCAGATGATCAAACAACAATATAATAACAACATGATTTGATCAATAAACCATGTTTGAATTGTTTCACCTTGAATTAGAGAACTATATCGTACGAATAGCATGATCTGATGCGATATGTTGATGCACTTAACCTTCCACGACTATATTAATGGGTTTAAATTAGGATTTGATAGATATTGCGATTTTTTGATACCCGTTGACTTTACTGAGGATAATTTAACGCCTCGTTATGTCATTTTCCCTGAGCATTTGAAGCTTGTGAATCGCCATATATCTGTTTTTGGACCATTACATAACAAAAATTAGTCACTGATAAACTCATTCAAAGAGAAGTACAGCATGAAATTGAAAATCCACCACCAATATGCTTCCAACATGTTGATGATTTTCCCGAAAGACTTTCAACTGGTCCAAAGCTAGTTGGCTTTGATAGCATTCTGGCTTCTCAGAAGTTAATTACTTGCAGCACGTCGATAGTTCTGTATTTTCATTTGCAAAGTTCATTCCTAGGTTTCTGTATTGCAACAGTCTGGGAGAATTATTCAAAGTTAATAATATAAAAGAATCGATCAATGCATTTCGTGAAGAAATTATGGTTAGATCATCCCCATATGAGGTCAAATGGATTACACTTGACCTTTACAAATCATTTATGGAAGATATCTCATGAGTCACAATTAGACTTCGATGTATCATATCTTGATAAGATTGAGATAAACTCATGTATCGATTTTACCGATTTCGACAGAACAAAAGTAGTCAAACGTTTCAAAAGTTATGGGCATTATGGGAGCATGGAAACTCAATTGAAAGATCCAGCGATAGTTTTAAGTGAAAAATATTTAAAACTGCAATAATATGCAATAATAGCATTTGGAGTGAGTAGAGAAATTGAGTCAAGCTTGCAGAATTTTGGATTAGATTGCAGGGAGCGTGGCGTTGATAGATTTTGCTCCAGAATGAAGAAATTAGTTATCAATGACTTGGGATTTGAGTGGATGTATACCCCTTTTATAAATCCATTGGATCAGAAAGAAGAGGTCGAATGCATTATATTAAATACAGTACTTATAAATGAAAAAGTAAATCATGTATATAATACTATCGATAAAAATACCCGTTCATAACAACATATCTGGCTATAATAATGTAGATGATGGTCTGATACAGAAAAATGAAGATCATCATGAGATCTGTCTGAGTTGATATATATATTAGTCCTAAATTTGTAACTAAGAACTGTAATTTCTACGTCTGCTTGTAATTTTTTGTTCTAATTAAATCTTATAAAAAAGATTATCTACTGTAGACGTTTACAGCCAGTACTGCTTAAATGTATATTATTGAATCTCAAATTTCAATATTATAATTTGTCCATCTACGTCCATAATAGACATGGCTGAATAAAAGAGAAGCTGTCGCTGTGGGAAAATAACTATAATTATAACTTATGGTAATACGTATATACTAATATTTATCATAAAAACCAAAATCAAAGTTGGTGACCTGTATATTGATTTAATTAGCTGTATATTAAAAAGGAGATACGATACGATATTTATACCATCTCGCTCGTATAATGCTGGGCAGTGGGTACTAATTACGAAATAGAGAGCAGAACAAATATCTTGACAAACTAATAATATTATAACATGTCGAAAGACTTCAACAGTCACGAAGATGAATGGAAAGGTATCACGTTGAAAAATTATTAACCAGTGATCTGAGATCTCAGATCTGTTATAACTTATATAACTTATAATGAACGAATCAGATCAGTCGGATCATGGATGTGTAGACTTACGTAGTATTAGTTAACAAAAAGGTTTCACAAATTCATAGTGATAATAATCGAGCCAGTGACATGTGTCATGTGGACAATTATGTCCAACAAGGAAGATGATCATCAACAAATTAATTCAGACATACGATAAAGTGAAAAATGTAGTGATAAACAGCTCGACAAATCATAACCTCGAAGTGTGAAAACTTGAATCACATTGGACCCAAGGGTCAACTTGGTTCAAAGACGGGCACTTTAACTCCTTGATACTTGCAATTAGTAATAAGTATGTATGTACTAAATTCTAACTGGTTTAGCTCTTCCCATATCAATCAATGGTAAACAACCAACTCTTCGAATAAACGCATCAACTTTCAAGGCGGAAGATTTGCGTTCATTCAGGCACCCAAACACTCAAAGGCTGTTTATCTCCTTTGAGTTGTGTAACTTTGATCATACTCTCTCCACTGGATCCATCCAGTAGTTCAAGAAGCGCGCCAATACAAGATCAACACACTCAACAAGCACTCCTTTCAGCAATATCTCTGTGTCTTCCAGTTAATGGACATCTCTCCATAGTTAAAAAATGTTAAAATGGCTGCAAAATTCCGTTCTCAGATATACTGCGACTTTTTCGGAATAAGCGTAACTCGCAGTCCGATCTGTTTTGGTGTGAATAGTTTGGTAAACAAACTCAGATCAGATCTTCAAGTCTTCATCTGCTCAACATCGTATAACACCTCCATCCAATTGACTACTACCCATTGACTATTATAAGATATATCCACCCAGACAGAAAATATGGCCAGCACCATAGATGACCAATATGTCGGTTCCAAGATCACTATTCCAGGTGGTGGTTCAGGTATGCTCAGATTCATAGGTGAAATCCATGGCAAAAGTGGTACTTTCGCTGGTGTTGAACTCATTGGTCCCTCAATAGTGAGAGGGAAGAACTCTGGTGATGTCGATGATGTGAGATATTTCGATGTCAGGATCCCAGGTACAGGTTTATTCTTACCATACACGAAATTGAAAGCTTTGAATTTAGCATTGTTTGGAGAACCTACAAAACATGTTAGAAAACATAGGAAATCAGCTGCTAATTTAAGCAGTGCAATGGATAATGCTACTCCATTGGCGATGAAACCAAGACACACACCAATACCGGAACCACGTCAATCATACGGTTACAACAGGCCTGGTTCCAGACCTGGTTCAAGCAATAACAACAGCAACAACACTACTACAAAGTTATTGACGTTGAATAAGCTATCATCTTCAACTACAAAGAGACAATCAATGATATCAACGACAACACAACCACCTGCAAACACAAGAAGGTCCATGAGCGCCACTACGAATAGATCAATGAGCGCAACAGCTAACAGAAGAACATCACTAGCTCTGCCAGTGGTTTCGAATAGAACGTCTATGTATAAACCGGTGAATCCAATAAATCCAGCAACTTCAACAAACAAACAATTTGAAACGAAGATAATAAACTTGGAGACAAAATTGAAAGACTTAACAAGTGAGAAATTGAAATTAGAGAATGATCGTGATAATTTAACGTCAAAATTACAGTCTCAACAATACGAAATGAATGAGAATTTGAAAATCTTGGAAGAAATGCAAAGATCAGTCAGTGAATTACAACCTTTGCTTGAACACTATGAACACGAATTATCTGATAAGGACAATAAACTTTCAAAGCAAAAGACAGATTTCGAACACGCTAGGGAGGAATGGAGACAAACTATGGATATCATGTTGTCAGATAATCAAGCCAGTGAAGAATTCTATAATCAAAATATCCAGGATTTGAAACAGACTATCATGAGTAATGAATATGCTATACAAGAATTGCAAAATCAAATCATAAATTTTGCATCTAGTTCAAGTTCCAATAAAGATTCAGAAAAGACTGGGGAGGAGAATAGTAATCCTATGGAAAATGTAGAGTTTAAGAAGATTTTGGCAAGGTATGATTTGGCTAAGATTGAAAATGATAAATTGATCTTGGAGTTCAAGACTGATATAATTGAATTGAAGAATAATTTAAAAATCACTGAGAATGAGTTAAAGGAGAAGGAAAGAATGATACAGACACTTTCTTCAAAAGTTAATCAGACTAAGAGTGAATATGATGACTTGTTGATTGAAAAGGATAACAAGATTGAAGAATTATTGAATCAATTAAGAACCAAGGAATCAGAGTTCGAGACATTATTAAATGAAAACGAAGCTAAGATAACTGAATTGGAAAATCAATTGAAGACAGACCAAGAAGTGAATTTACAAATAAGTCAAAAGGAATCAGAAGCACTCCAACGATTACAACAAGAAAACAAGACATTGCAGCAAAATTTAGAGTCACAAAAATCCCAACTTCTCGAAGAAAGAAGACAAATCATCGCTTCAAAAGATCAAGAAATATCAAGACTTCAAATATCAATACTTGAAAAAACACAAGGCAACCAAAATGATACTGAAGAAGCAGCACTGTTAAAGGCATCAATAAAAGAGTTGATTGAAGAAAAGGAACAAATCCTATCTCAAAATGCATCAATGTTTAAAGAAAAGGAATTGGAGTTAACCACGATTAAAGATGAACTACATCATTTGAGAAATAAAGAAACTGAAGTTGAAGAGTTGAGTCGACAAATTGAAACTTTGAAAATCAATCAAAAATCAAAAAGTGATACTGATTTATCACTAACCGACGGAGAGAGATACGAAGAACTAAGAAGATTACGAGAAGAAAACATCACTTTGAAAGAACACTCTCCCGAGAGAGAAGAACTTTTATCCCAACTAAAGACCTTGAAACAAGAACTAGAAACAAGACCAATGTTACATGAAGTTATTGAGCTTGAAGATGAGATTGAATTACTAGAAGAAATAAGAAGAGAAGATATTAAAAAAACCAAAACAGAGATGACAATAATGAAAGATACCATAAGACGACTTGAAGAATCTCTAGAACGTCAAAAACTTGAAACACATAGATTCCAAAAATTAATAAACCAAGATAAACTAGCTGAATTAAATAACCCCTCACTAACAGACCGTGAATCAGTTGTCAGTAATCAAGTTATAGATGGTGAATTATTAGTATATCAACCGCCTACGGAAAGCAAGGACCCCAGTGCAGGAAGAGCTAAATGGTGTGGATTGTGCGAGAGAGATGGACATGATAGTGTTGATTGTCCTTATGAGAATGATATGTTTTAGTAGTTGATGTCGTTATAAGTTGGGTATTTGTATATTTTATCTTATAGAATGTTAGATTTAAATGATAATTTAATTTTTGATATTATTCATGATGTAATATTCACTATATTTGAAAGATTTTGTATTGATGAGTATATTATCTTATTTAACCTACAGAATGATGAAATGACAGGCGTTTCTCGATACTTTATTGTAATGATTAACTAAAGAATCGTAAAATGAAGAACAGTGATTATATTAATCCAAGTTTTTCCATACGAACCTTGACTGCATTTCTATGAGCATCAAGACCTTCCACAGCAGCCAATGCCATAACAGCAGGACCAATATTTTTCAATCCTTCAGGGGTGACATCCTGCGAAGTGATGAATTTCTGGAATGTAGCAGTATTAACACCAGAGTACATTCTAGCGTATCCGTACGTTGGTAAAGTGTGGTTTGTACCTGACGAGTAATCACCACATGATTCAGGTGAATAGGCACCAACAAAAATGGAACCTGCGTTATCAACTAACTTGACGTAACTTGCAGCATCTTCAATTTGTAAAATCAAATGTTCTGGAGCGTATCTATTAGACATTTCAAATGCCTCTTCAAAAGTTTTCACGCATAATGTAGTCGAGTGTGCAATACACTTACGCACAATATCAACTCTAGGTAACTGTAAAGCTTGATTATGAACCGCATCTTCCACTTTAACCAATTGTTCTTCGGACATACCAACAGCAATCAAGATAACTTGTGAATCAATACCATGTTCAGCTTGCGATAACAAGTCAGAAGCAACGAAATCAGGATCAGCGTCACCATCAGCGATAACTAAAACCTCAGATGGACCAGCAGGCATATCGATCGAACATAAAGCAGTTGTGTCATTTTGTATGTACATTTTGGCAGCTGTCACAAATTGGTTACCTGGACCTAAGATTTTATCCACTTTAGGAATAGATTCAGTCCCATACGCCATGGATGCGATAGCTTGAGCACCACCTGCCAAAACTATAGCTTGTGCCCCGACTTTATGAGCAACGTAGACAACTTCCGGGGTCAATTTACCATCTTTACCTGGAGGTGATGCAAATATAATATTCTTACAACCTGCAACTTTGGCTGGGACACCCAACATCAATGCAGTTGAAGGTAAGACAGCAGTACCACCTGGGATATATAATCCAACGTTTTGAACGGGTCTAGAAAATCTGGAACAAATGACACCTGGTGAAGTTTCAACTCTTAAAGTATCAGTTTGTAATTGAGCAGCATGGAATTTTCTAACGTTTTCAATAGATAAGTCAATAGCAGATTTCAATTCTGGAGTTATTTGCATTAACTCTTCAGGGAATGGAGCACGCAAGACTGGACTATCCAATTTAACACCATCGAATTTAGCTGTGAGTTCAAGTAATGCTGCATCACCTTTTGTGCGGACACTATCGATGATTGGGTTAACTAGTTTCATGATATCTGATGTTTTTTGCACTGGTCTGCTAAGAGCAGCCTCGACAATAGAATCGTCAGCAGTAGAGACATCAATACGATGCATCAAGATTTTGCCAGAGTCGATTTCCATTGGTTCTGGTACATTTTCTTTTGGCTGTTCTTGTTTTTTTGGTTGGAGGAATTTTGGTTTAGCATCTCCTTGACGACGAGTGACCTTTAATGCTTTGAAATCCAAGTTACGTTCTATATCAGCAATGGAGACACCTTCTTTGATACATTTAGCCAAAGCGAAATAGAACAAATCTGCAGCTTCCCAAGCAACATCCTCCTTGGTAGTAGCTTCAGTCAATTCTTCAGCTTCTTCCTTGATTTTAGCATTCAATAATTCTGAATCATTAAATAATCTTCTTGTATATGATTTAGTAGGGGCATTTGATAATCTTTCCTTTAAAGTTTTCTCTAACCCAGATAACCCACCAATGTTTCCAAAACAAGTTGACTGTTCTAAGTGGCAGAATCCAACGCCTGATTGTTCAACAACAAAATTGATACAATCACCATCGCAATCAGTGGAAAGTTTAACTAATTTCTGTGTAGCTCCCGAGGTGGCACCTTTGTACCATAATCCTCTTTTCCTGGATTGGTAGACACCAGTTCCAGTTTTGATAGACTCAGCAATAGACTCTTTTGAAGAATAGACTAATCCTAACGCATGACCTTCAGTATCGACAACTAAAGTGGTGTATAAACCATCTTGTCTATCAGTAGTCAATGATGAATTGAATAAATCTGCTATTGAGATCTTTCCAGATTCATCAAAATTGGACAAAAGTTTTGAATCAACGATTGGTATAAGACCAGATGCAACAACGGAAGACAAATCGACCAAAGATGGGACCGATTTGTATTTGACAAAGACTGGACGAGTACCATCAGCTGCGGCAGATTTTAAGTCACCTAAGGGCTCTGAAGCGGAGACCACTATAGCAGCAGTTTTGGATAATGAGTTGATTTCAGCAGAAGTGTTAATCTTGAATGCAATTCTTGACTCTGGAACACCAAATTCAATTAATTCTTCACCAATCTCTTTGGAGACAAAAATCTTATTGACACCAGTGTTTAAGAAGTCTATCAATGTGTCAATAGCAACATCTGAGGTTTGCAAATCTATATTGAAGAGTGTGGTTGGAGGAGATAATTTGAAAGCTGATTTGATTAATGGGACATCATTGGAAGAATTCAAAGTTAACAAGGCAAATTCTGTCACTGATAGCAAAGCAAATTCCTCCTTTGAAGCCGTAGCAGCAAACGATGGAAGCAAGGGGAAAGTCATCTTTGAACTTGTATTAGTTTTTGTAGTTAGCCCTGAAGTTGATACAAATTCTTTACAAACTCATTATTCAACTTCACCAAATCTGTATTAGATTATTACTCATAACAATAATTTTTGAATTTTTCAGGCCGGATATCGACAATTGTTCGATCAGCACGTGATATTGTTGAAATTCCGAGACCCCGGTCTAGATCACGTGAAAAGTTTTGTGCTGGACACGAGATTACGATTATCACTATAGCAACAAGTTCAAAAGTATATCATCCAAAAGTTCCATTATTACAAGATAGGCACTTCCCATATCAACTAACGAGTTGCAACCCTTTGAAATTAGATTGATGTATTAAACAGCAAAAAAATCTAAAATCTATATAAAAATCCCAGCGAAAACCAAAAAATCAACCGTAACAGAAGAACAATGAAGTGAACAAAAAATATCTGCTTGATTTACTATGCCCAGCTAGCAGTGTACATATCAGTCTTATTATCATCTCCAAAAGGGTCATCTTCATCATCGTGAATCTCAACAGCCTTGTTTGAAGTCGTGAAAATCAATCCTTTTGGTTTTGATGGAATTGGTGGTGGTGCTCTTTTAGATGATGGGAAATCCGATATATGAGTTTTTTGGAATCCTGAAACTATAGATTGATCGTCACCAGAAGATTCGTAGGTATACGAGGATAATTGTACCAGCTCATCATCAGCTTCGAATTCTTCATCTGTTTCGTATTCACTTTCACTTTCACCACCATTTGGTTTCGATAATGTTTCAAATTTAAGTAAAGCTTTCACTAATTCTTCATTTGCGTGTATCAATGAACCTAAATAATCTTCGTGATCAATTAATTGTAAAAACCTCAATACTTTTCTTCTTACTCGGCGACATTTTTCAAAATTTAATGAAGCTCTATCATTATCCAAAGATAATTCACCCTTGCGTAAACTGTGTAATGAATTTATCAAATCTGTAGAAGCAGTTGATGATTCAGCCAATAACTGCAAGATTTTGGGTTTTGCCTTGACATAATCTATCTTTGGGATCTTGTATTCTCTATCAATCTGCTCGTTTGTCTTTGATCTTGAAAAAGTTCGTCTATGTTTCTTTGTATCTGATGATGAAGGTGTTCTCAGGTGCGTTCTTGAAGTTGATGCACTTGAAGAATCGCTCTCAAGCAAGTCGTCAAATGGCGTAGATTCATCGGCAGTATCCTCCATGAAATCCATATTATTCAGCACTGCTCTGAAATCTTGTGTATCCCTTTGTCTCTTCTCTTTCTTTACTTTGCCTGGGACTTGAGAGTGTAAGTTTGCTAATTGTTCATAGCCTGGCAACCCGTTCAATTCCCTTCTCCATGCGTGGGACAACACGATAATCTTGTTCTTGACTTTAGGATTTCTTGATTTATCATTTGCAATGACTCTCAAATTCTCTAATAATTTTGAATCAGAATAAAATGCATTTAATGGTCTACCCCCATTGGACACAATCAATTCCAAGATAACCAATGCTTTCAATTGTTCTTGTGGAGTCCCATACTTCAACTTCTTCCTAATAGCTCTCGCAGCCTCTGTTGCTCTGCATATATATGTTAGAACCTCACTGTTGCAATAAGGACAGAAAATAGTACTCACCCAGTGGATTGAAGCTTAATGGACTCAAGTAAACTCGGTAATTCAGCCTCAGGTTCAAAACCATCGTGCATAGAAACTAACTGGTCAATCTTGGATGTAACAGCCGTGTATGGACGGTCAGAACTGAACACTCCCATCTTCGTTGGTATTATTGATATTTTGCGATAATTTTTAGGATTATTGAAGAATAATCTGATATCAGTTGTGGAATATTGCATTTATTCGTTTTCGATCCTTTAACGGTATTTTGTGTTCTGCACTTTATAATTTTTCCTTATGGAACACAATGTGGAACCAGTTTATAATGATGTTGGATTCGTTTGGAAGATAAGAATTACGATTACAAAAGAGTAGAAAGGAGAAAGGGGTTTCAAGTGGTTATAAACCATCTTTCCAAATTTTAATAGAATGAAAACCAAGAAAAACAAGCTCAAAGCTACAATTTTCCAAATAAGAACTAAATTAGCATAAACCACTTATAAAGCAGCCTTGATCAAGCCTTCCAATTTATCTTGAGAAGCTAAAGCTTGAACATCAGAGTTACCTCCAATATGTTTACCAGCAATAAAGACATTTGGAACGGTTCTTTGACCAGTGATTTCCAACAAAGCTTGTTGAATTTCATCACCATCATCTATTAAGATTAGTAATTTGTTGTATCATTAAACATGTACTGATAATCACATGAGAATGCAAAATCCCTTGAAAAAAGGGTATGAGACCGTAATCAGATCAGATCAGATCAGATCAGATCAAAATCCACTAATAATGTAAATCTACTCACCTAAAATATCTAATTCCAAAATGTACGCATCTGGATCTAATGGCTTAATTGTATTCTTAGCTTTGGTGCAGTAAGGGCAATAACTAAAACATTAGTATATATGGCAACAATTAATAACACATAATGTTTGCAACTTACGTCTTGGAAGCAATAAAGACTGGTTTTTCCTTGATTAATTGATTGACTTTGGTTAAAGTAGCTTGAGAGACCATGATTGGCTGAGTTGCGAAGTAACGTTTGATTAATTGAAACAGTTTGAAGATTCTTTCTGTTGAAGGATTTTAGAAATAGTTGTTTCAATTTATATGAATTTGGTGAAGTGATGATAAATCTGTGGCATTTTTAATTATAAGTTGCCTCGACCAGATATTTGTAAGCAGTTACATCGACTGCCCGATTAGGAAGTAATATGGCAGATATACTACAATTGGTTATGAAGTCACATTCATTTAAAGATGGCTCAATCGCACGGTACTGGAAATAATTAGTTAGTATAAGTGAGAGCCACAAAATAATAGGAGTAGAGACAGAACTTACTCAGCGAGCAAATCATGACCAAGAACTTCGATTGAATAATTATCAGGATCTTTAACGAAAGCAATACCTTTGATGAAACCTTCATCAAATTTAAGAGACCATTGAACATCAGGGTACTCAGTTTCTATTTCTTTACAGAAAGTGGCTGGATCCTTACAAGAAACACATGTATGGCCAAATCCTTGGAAGTCACCATCGTTCCCGTTGTGGTATCCTTCAAACGAGTCATCGGATTCGGTACCCCAATTGTGAGTTAACTCGATGATAGACTGTCTTGAAGCTTGAGTGGTTGATGTTTCCTTATTTTCTTCGAAATTGGCAGAATGGTCGTATCCTAAGAAGTATAAGGTGAATTTAGCTTCTGGGAATTCTCTTGTGGAGAACAATTTCATACCCAAGACATTTCTATAAAACTCTAAAGATTTCTTTGGATCTTTGACTCTAATCATAGAGTGATTGAATTTATAAGATTCCTTCTTTGTTACGGATGCTTCTTTACCAACACCATGTTCAATCAATTCAATCCAGTATCCATTTGGATCCAAGACAAAGGCAATGTTTTTTTGTCTTCCATCACTTAATTTTTTTTGGAAAGTAGCACCATTGGATAACAAGATTTTTTCTGATTCTTCAATGTTGTCAACAGAAACACAAATATGACCAAATCCACGTAATTTTTCACCATTACCGTTATTAAGCTTGAAATTTTCATCTTTTTCAACCCCATGGTTATGGCATAATTCCAAGACACCTTCTCTTGCTGCCCAATTTTTTCCAGTTGCAGAACCATCATCGAAACCCAACATATAAAGAGTAAAATTCTTTTCATTGAAATCAATCTTTCTCAATAACTTCATACCAAAGTTTTTCTCATAAAAGTCAACTGAAGCTTTTGGGTCTTTGATACGAAGACATGTGTGGTTCATTAAGAACGAATCGTTGATGGTGACCATTTTTCTAATTGGGATTCTGGTTAATGCTCTGAATGGACTGAATGTGTGTTTACTCAATTGAGAGAGATAGTTCATTAACAAGTAAACTTATTCACCTGCTTCACTCTGAAAAAATAAATGGCTCTTTATCGGATTATTAATTGCTTCAGGAGCAAAAACGAGATCACCGTTGTCTCGTGGTTGTGCGCACTGCAAAAACATTCAACTATCTCGGGTAAATGAATTTTTCAGCTGATTTGCTTTCATTTTCTATACAGAGATCATTGATGATTTGAGGTCAAAAATAGTAAATAATCAAATTTAAATCGTATTGATTACAAGATGTGTTCAAAGTTCAATCTTCATTATTCAGATTCTGCTGCTCCATTGACAGGTCAGACACTCAAAAATTAACTGATTCACCTAAAATATGAGTAAGAGATCAGTGATATCTGATAGGCAGAGACATGTATGATATATATCAACGTCAACTACCAGCTAACTCGTCCTAAAACCGAAACTAGCAAACCAAAAGATGAGCTTTCAAGAACGGTGAACCCATTGATCGTACTCTGTGAATCCGTACATGTCTAGGAATCCACGGAATATTTACTAATGGTTCTGCCCCTCAGCAGAATGGCTGCAATGAGATAAGACTACTGGTATATATAGGATGAGGTTGCAGTCAGGTTATTAATATGGGAGGCACACCAAGTTAACTTCACTTCAACCATGAAGTTGCGATATATTACTACTATTGCCTTATTGGCAAGTACCAGTTCAGCATTCAAACTCCCTTGTGAGTTTTTTAATTTAGGAGAGAGACTTGAATTATACTTGACAGGGAAACCACAAACAATCATCAGCAATGATTTGTCAAAGTTGAGTGAAGCTAGGCAATTGTTTGGAGATTTAAAGGAGAGTTTCCAACCTGAAATCATCAAGGTGTGGAAAGAATTGGAAATTCAAGTGCCAAATGAATTACAAGAAGCTATTTCAAACTACGATAAACCAAATCCTCTAACAAGATTGAATAAGCCAAAGAAGGAACAATCCAACCTTGCTGATAGTGTTAAATACCAAATTTTTGAAGATGAAAAACTAGAAAATTACAGATTGAGAATAGCTAAAACTAAACCTGAAATTTTGGGAATAGATACAGTTGATCAATATGCTGGATACCTTGATATCTTTGAGGAGCGCAAACATTTCTTTTATTGGTTTTTTGAATCAAGAAATGATCCTAAAACTGATCCAATTATATTATGGCTTAACGGTGGTCCTGGCTGCTCTTCAATGACTGGATTATTCTTTGAATTGGGACCATCATCAATCGGACCAGATTTAAAACCAGTTCATAATCCATTTTCATGGAACAATAATGCCAGTGTTATATTTTTAGATCAACCAGTTGGGGTTGGCTATTCATACTCTGACGGTGAATCTATTGGCAGTACTGAAGCCGCTGGTAAGGATGTTTTCGCTTTCTTACAATTATTTTTCATGAAGTTCCCTCAATTTACTCAAAACAAGTTCCATCTCGCTGGTGAATCATATGCTGGTCATTATATTCCAAAATTTGCGTCTGAAATCATAAACCAACCTAACCGTATCTTTGAATTGTCTAGTGTTTTGATAGGTAACGGTATCACTGATGCTCAGATTCAACTTGGCTCTTACCAACCAATGGCTTGCGGTAAAGGTGGTTATAAGCAAGTTATAAGTGATGAAGACTGTGATAAATTGGAACAAATTTATCCAAATTGTGTTGATTTAATTCAGCTTTGTTATGATGAACCAAATGCCTTCACTTGTGTTCCTGCAACTGTTTATTGCAATCAATTAATGCAACCTTACCGTGAAACAGGATTAAATAACTATGATATCAGAGTTCCTTGTGAGCCAGGTACTAGATTATGTTACAAACAGTTGGAGTATGTCACAGATTACTTGAATTTGAATTCTGTTAAACAAACCCTTGGAGTTGAAAACGTTGAAACTTTCCAAAGTTGTGCTGATGCTGTTGGGAATGAATTCCGTGCTACTGGAGATCATTCCAAGCCTTTCCAACAATACGTTAGTGAATTATTAGATAAAGGTATTCCTGTCTTACTTTATGCTGGTGATAAAGATTATATTTGCAACTGGCTTGGAAATAATGCTTGGTCAAATGCATTAGAGTTCAAGGAACATGATTCTTTCTTGAGTGAGCCTTTTAAACCTTGGTATACTCTTAATCAGAAATACGCTGGTGATGTAAAGAATTATGGTAATTTTACATTCTTGAGAGTATTTGATGCTGGTCATATGGTTCCTTTTGACCAACCTTCAAACTCTTTAGATATGTTCAATAGATGGCTCGGTGGTGATTTTAGTTTTGGTAATTAAGAAAATGCTGTAATATCATGGCCACGTAAGTATTTCCTTAACGGGTATGATGAATATATGCCAATTCTTTCGGGTTTTTATTATTTATTTTTATTGCGACATATACAACTTCCCAAAATTGATCTAATTTATATCATCACGCCTACCAAACTGTTTCTCGACGCTATATAGGAAAACACAGCTGTACAAACTGGTTAATCAAAAAAAGTTCATACCTTGCTGGTTCAGAGTTATCACTGATACCATATCCGATATCGTTATTCGGTACTCATAAGTTATAAATCAGTTCACTGTAGTCTGTTGCCAGGCATAGTGTAAGTGAAATCCGAAAATGCGCTTATTTAAATATAGAATCCATCCATCGTACTCTCAAAATTGTCTGCCAATCCACGGAGGATCCACTAGTTGTCCGGCCCCTCGCCCGAATGGCTGCGCGACGAGATGAGATAAGAAAACGGAGTATATAAATAAGATGAATTGGGGGCAAATTATTTCCAAACATTCACTACAATCATCAGATTAAGCTTCCATTGAATCATGAAGTTACAGTCTGTTGCTACTATTGCCTTGTTGGCATGTACCAATTCAGCTTTCACGCTCCCCAATGAATTTGCTGACTTAGGAGAAAGACTTAAACTATATATGACTGGGAACCCACAAAAAATCATCAACAATGACTTGACTAAATTGAATGAAGCCAGACAATTGTTTGGAGATTTAAAGGAAAGTTTCCAGCCTGAGATTGTTAGATTATGGAAAGAATTAGAAATCCAGATGCCAAATGAATTACAAGAAGCTATCTCAAATTACGGTAAAGAGTCTCCTTTAACTAAATTAAACAGACCAAAGAAAGACCAACCAAAGCTTGCTGATAGTGTCAAATATCAAACTGTCACACAAGAAAAGCTTGAAAATTACAAGTTGAGAGTTGCCAAGACCAACCCTGAAGTTTTAGGTATAGATACAGTTGATCAATATTCAGGATATCTTGATGTGCTTGAAGAAAGTAAACATTTCTTCTATTGGTTTTTTGAATCCAGAAATGATCCTAAAACTGATCCAATCATATTATGGCTTAATGGTGGCCCCGGCTGTTCTTCAATGACAGGATTGTTCTTTGAATTAGGGCCTTCGTCAATTGGACCAGATTTGAAACCAGTTCATAATCCATTCTCCTGGAATAACAATGCTAGTGTTATCTTTTTAGATCAACCAGTTGGTGTTGGTTATTCGTATTCTGAAGGTGAAACTGTTTCTAGCACCGAAGCTGCTGGTAAGGATGTTTTTGCCTTTTTACAATTATTCTTCTTAAAATTCCCTGAATTCACCAAAAATAAATTTCATATCGCTGGTGAATCATATGCTGGTCATTACATTCCAAAATTCGCCTCTGAGATTATCAATCATTCAGATCGTATCTTCGAATTATCAAGTGTTTTAATTGGTAATGGTATTACTGATCCTAAGATCCAATCTGGTTCTTATCAGCCAATGGCATGTGGTAAAGGTGGGTACAAACAAGTGATAACCGATGAACAGTGTGACAAAATGGAAAAGATATATCCAAATTGTGCGAAGTTGGTTCAAATTTGTTATGATCATCCAAATGCTTTCACCTGTATTCCATCAATGGTTTATTGTAACCAATTGATGTCACCTTATGTCGAAACTGGATTGAATTATTACGATATTAGAGTCCCATGTGATGAAGGCACCAGTTTATGTTATAAAGAGTTAGATTACGTTTCAGATTATTTAAATTTGGATTCAGTCAAACAATCACTTGGTGTTGAAAATGTTGAAAAGTTTGAAAGCTGTGCAGATTCTGTTGGAACACAATTCATGTACTCAGGAGATCATTCAAAACCATTCCAGCAATACGTGGCTGAATTATTGAACAAAGGTATTCCAGTCTTGATTTACGCAGGTGATAAAGACTACATCTGCAACTGGATTGGTAATCACGCTTGGTCAAACGAGTTGGAATATAACGAACATTACTATTTCATTCGTGAACCTTTCAAGCCTTGGTACACCGTTGATGATAAACATGCTGGTGATGTTAAGAATTATGGAAATTTCACATTCTTAAGAGTCTTCGATGCTGGTCATATGGTTCCTTACGATCAACCTTCAAATGCTTTGGATATGCTTAATAGATGGATCAATGGTGATTTTAGTTTTGGTAATTAGCTGTGCTTATTGGGGATATTTATATATGCATTTCAGGTTTTAATATTTATGATATCAGATATATTTTAACTACTCTTTGTAGCTAACAAGCTATTGAACAATGAGCTGAGCACCACTGTTTACATGTGCCCCAAACATGTCTTCAAGCCATCTGATAGATTTTCCCACTTTTTCATATTTTCCACTGCTCACTCACTACTTACTCACTACTTACTCACTGCTCAGCAGCCAGCATTGAAAACCTACTTCAGTCTTTTGGTCCCTGTCACCTGGAGCTGTAGTATGTACTCTGGAGCCTCGAGAGTCGATGGCAATGGGGCAATTACATCTAATTCTGCCAGTCAACTTTATAAGTTTGTAAAATTTATACAATTGTTCGAACTTCAACCTGACAATACTCGTGAAATATTCAAGGGAAGAAATCTGGGCTCACGTTTTATGCGCGCTTGTTCATCGGTCTCGAAAACGGACATTCGACCTTGGAGTTCTCCCATTTATTTCCATTTCTAAAATATTTGGGTAGATACTTTCCACCAAATGTTTGGTAATGGATGTATTTCAAATCTATAGATCTTATTGGGACTCACAATATCACAAATTCTGTTTTCCAGCATCCATGGGGATTCAACTTCTTCTGAGCACCTGGATTTTTAAAGCTGTGAAGAATTGGTTTTTGCACATTTTCAAAACCGGAACTTTTGCATATGGTCATGTGAGCTTTCCCGGAATGTATCTGCAGTACAGTTCATGGACAATAATTCATGAAGAAGTCATCTAAATTAAGAAGTTAAATGCGGCAGCATGAGAAGGTTGGTACTGTCTCTAGATTGATGATGATATGTATGAAAATGAAATCTATGTCCGAAAAACATAATGCTACGTCAATTTGTGAATATGAAGTGAATATAATGTAACTTAAAATACTTGGATGATTTTATAGAATTGTATATTTACAGACAGATTAACCTGGAGGTAACTGAGAAACATCAACAGCTTCAGTTTCAGCAACAACAGCTTCCGATTTACCAGATAACGGAGTTCTTGGTAATGCCATCATACCAGATCTAGCAATTTCCAAAATACCAAATGGGTTAACTAATTGAATAAAACTTGAAACTCTTGATGGTTTAGCAGATAATTCAACGATACAATTACGGTCAGATATATCAACGATTTTACCACCAAATTGTTCAGCTAATTTAGAAATAGCATCTAAATGTTGATGTTTTTGTCTTAATGCTTCAGAAGGTTGTAAGTTATTTGGATGAAATTGTGATTCTGTAGCTGATAAGTCTGGTAAATCTTGAGTTTGGTTGTTGTGATGAGCGAGTAAATCTTGGAAGTATTCTGGGCCTAATATAGATATTCTAGCTAATAGTAATTCTCTCTTGATAATTTCTGCGTTTGAGTAATCTAAAACAGCATACACTGGAACTAAATCTTCAATTTGACGTCTAGCTTGTTCAATAACAGCATCTTGACCAGCTAAGACAATAGTCATTCTTGACAAATCTTTAACTTCAGTATTACAGACAACTAAAGAATCAATATTGAAGCCTCTAGCAGCTAAAGTACTGGAAATCAAAGCCAACACACCAGGTTCATTTTGAACAAGACAGTTCAAGATATGTTGTTTTCTAGGAGGTTGGGAAGGAGCTGGAGTTTCATACAAGATTGAAGAAACCGCTGAATTTGCTGACCAGTTTGGTGTCTCTAATGTTGGTAATGGAGGACGTTTTTGATTACGGTTTAAAGTTTTGTAAGCTAATGCTGAAGTGGATGAAGAAGAGCATCTTATAGCTGTTTTCAAGCCCAGACGTGTATTCAACACACTGGCGCGACAAGATTGAATCACACTCCTCATTTTGACTAGTCTCTGTCAAATTTTCTAAACTTTAGTGAAATTTTCACCAGATTTATATTCAGGATTAAAATGATTCATACAGGGCCGGAACCGGGTAATGTGCAATTTCCCATACAGTATAGAGGAGATTATAAATTATGACCAATGTCTTATCTTTCTCTCGCTCTGTTACAAGCTCATTTATTGCAGTAGAAGACGGTGTGGTGGTCGATTGAAATGTGATTCTAAAGAGTCAAGTTTGGTGGAAAATGGACTTCTACAACAAAATTAGCTGGACATCTGACACATACCTGACCGATAATTTATATAGTGATACCACCATGAATAATGGTAAATTGATATATGCTGCAATTTAAATATCAGAGGCAACAGGTAGTCTGTCGCTGCTCATTTCAATTTTCTAGTCCCTTAAATACTGGCTGATTAATAGTTATAAACATCTATGACATTTTAGTAATTTTGAAGTGTCCGATTATATGTACAGACATGAGAGTAGAAGCAATTTTTATTACATTTGATATCTATAATCAGTATAATGTCTGGCTATTAGTAAGACCATGAGTCCTGTTGCCTGCGTTAACTCAAATATTGATAAAATTAGCCCTTTCTTTTTCACAGATTGAGAAAAGTCCTTTTTGATGCCACCACTTTCTTTCGATGTAATTCATGGTCCTTTTAGCTCAAGAAGCAATGTATCTTGGTATAATAACTCTCCCAGGGACCAAAGCTGAAAGCAACAAGAGAATCAGTCAGCAACGACTCTAGATATAATCAAGAGTCTCTTCACACAGCGTACTGGTAATAAATTTTATTCACATTAGACTTGAAACAAACTACATCCACCATCAATCTAGCCATTTCAACCTCTCCAAACACTCATCTACCTTTGCAAAAGATGCGGTTTTCTTTACAATACATTCAGTATTCTCATCTGACTTCTTGCTGAGAGTATTCAAATTCTTGATTAGTCTTCTTGAATTGTTGAAATTTTGATCAATGTATTCAGGAGTGACTTTCTCTGAGATCTCGTATCCTTTTAGTGGAGTTGCTCTGATCTCCTTGATCCAATTGGGATTCTTCTGTGATTCCTGTGTCATTCTGTGTCCTCTTTTCTTCTGTATAAATTTATGTGAATTCTCGTTATCGGTTATTGACTTTTCACATTTCAAAGAAAACTGAACAAAAGCCGCACTTGTTACAAGAAAATAAATATCAAAATCCATAAAACTAAAATCCCTAAAACTCCAAACTGAAAAGTAAATAAATAAATAAACTAAAAGAGTCCAAACACTTTGGAAATAACCGTATTCCCATTCCCAGGGATGTCACTAATCTGCATATCACCCAAAATCGTATTCACAATAATATCGAGTAAAGCTTCAATATCAATTGAAACGTTCCCAGATCCAAATATATCAGCAATCATTTCTGCAAATACTGATCTATTTTGAATAACAACAGGAAGATTTTTCAAGTATGATTCCACAAACAAGTAATTATATTCATCATTTTTAATGCTTCTTGAGGTTGCCGCGACCCAATCAATAATGGAAACATATCCGAATTTCTGATTGTGATATATTAAATCTGCCTTACCTTTCAAAAATGTCACATTAACATTCAAATCCATGCTCTTTGGTAATTTAACATAAGCTTCCACCTTTCCTGAAATCAGCGGTTCTTCTGGCCCTTTATCAAATGAAATATCCATATTATTCAAAGTAACATTCTCAATCAAATTACTGGTAATGTTAACACTGGGGAACTTGTAGTCGATCGGGATAGATAAACCTGACAAGAAACCTTCACTTTCACCACATTTCACTAAGATTGAAACCTCGTTTGTGTGAATGAATCTATCGACGATAAAATCTAACGGACTTTTCTTACTCTCTTCACAGGTAATGGTTAACTCTTTAGGTACGCTGTCAACAAAACTTTGCACATTGACGCTCAAATTATCATTCAACGGGGAAATATTGAACTCAAATGATTTACCAGAAGCAATTTTGATTGATGGATCACCAAAACAGTCATCAACATAAAAATCCCAGTTAAAACTTGGGACGCTGAAAGATAAAGGTTCATTTTTCAAAGGATTCTTGACACTTGATGCTATATCCACAGTTAAACCTGAACCAATTGTTTCAATCAAGTTTATGTTTTCAATAACCAAATCATTCTTATCAAACTTGATATTAGGGATATTATGATTGAAGTCGAATGGGAATCTTCCTAGTGGTAAAAATCCAGAATAGACAGTAATATAAGTAACTCCTTTCAAAATGAAAACACTTTCGGGTTCTCTTAATAGTTTTCTGATTATCTTGAGTATCTCTGCTGAATTCGGTTTGATTATGGGAGTCAATTCCAAATTAGTGAAACTATTGTTCCCAGTATTAACAGTAAATTTTGGAACGTTGATAAACCCAAGTTTGAAATACTCATTTGTATGATCATCAAACGCAGCTAATTCAATTTCATCAATATTAAGAGTGATTTCGTGCATCAAGAACCCGCCTGCTGAGAAAAGTTTGCTGAAATACTTATTTTCAATATGATCATAGTTAATTTTACTAACACCATCAATCTTCACCTGGATCCCATCTGAAGTTAATCCAATCAAAGACACTTTGTCAACATCAAACTCGACGGATTTGTTTATATATTCATCAGCTTTAGGAGCAATATAGTAGGCATTGATAGCTAAAAACCCTGATATAAACAACAATACTATTGCTATCACGGATGAGACCAATTTAGTTGATTTTGTACTTTTGCGACTTGGTTTCCTGTTCAACAAAGACGAGTGCTCTGAAGGCGTGTAGTATGGAGGTGGCGCACTTTCTTGAGCCATGGTGTATGTGGGAATATATTGAATATTACACTGATAAAGTAGCTCAGCTGGAAGGCAAATATGTGGAAACGGGAGAGATAAAATAACTTAAATTCATGCAAAAATGCGTATAAAAGTTTACTGATGCAAAACCTGAATGCCCGGACCGCGCTCGTAACCAGGATAATTTTTTTCTATCAAAATCTCAATACAGAAGAAGATCTCTCGAAGTAATTGAACAAATTTTTACACCACGAAAACGGGAGCAATCTACTAGAGAAATGTTGTATTTAATAGGGTTAGGGTTGTCATACGAGTCCGATATCACTATCCGTGGTCTCGAAACTGTGAAAAAATGTAAAAGAGTCTATCTTGAAGCATACACCTCCATCTTAATGGCTGCCGATAAAGAATCTCTTGAAAAATTTTATGGTAGAGAAGTTATCTTGGCTGATAGAGAGTTGGTTGAGAGTGGATCTGACGAAATATTGGCTAATGGTCAAGAAGATGATATTGCCTTCTTGGTAGTTGGTGATCCATTTGGGGCTACTACTCATTCAGATTTGATTATCAGAGCTAGAGAATTGAACATTAAAGTGGAAACCATACATAATGCTTCAGTGATGAATGCTGTTGGTGCCTGTGGTTTGCAATTATACAACTTCGGTCAAACCGTCTCATTAGTTTTCTTCACTGACTCCTGGAGACCAGACAGTTTCTACAATAAGGTTATGGAAAATAGAAGAATTGGATTACATACATTAGTTTTATTGGATATCAAAGTGAAAGAACAAACTATGGAAAATATGATGAAAGGTCGTTTGATATATGAACCTCCAAGATACATGAGTATCGAAACTGCTGCTGAGCAGTTATTAGAAGTTGAAGAGAGCAGAGGTGAAAAGGCATATACTCCAGATACCCCATGTGTTGCTATCTCCAGATTAGGATCTCCAACTCAACAATTCAAAGCTGCCACTTTAAGAGAATTGGTCAACTACACTTCAGGTGAACCATTACATTCTTTAATTATTCTTGGTAGACAGGTGCATGATTTAGAATTAGACTATTTATATGAATTCTGTGACAACAAAGAATCTTTGAAACAAGCTGTTGTTGCTGACCAAGAATACTTCAAACCACCTCCATTTGTCCCTAAAGAAGAGGATGACAATAGTGATTAACCAACCCATCAAATAAAATGTATATTAAAAATAACTTTGTGAGCTTTATGGCCCATGGGTGTCTGCCTGTAGGATGTAATAAAATCGTACGACGGCACGGATTATCAGCCTCCTCGTCAGTCCGCGCTCGTCCAATTTGAACATCTCATCAATCAATGCAACCAAAATAAACCAGTTTTATGGGAATAAAAATAACTATGTTTTGAAACCTTTATCGATAAACACGTGGAAATGACCACTGATCGGATCAAACCCATATATACAGCCACAGGGAGAAGACCCAGATTCAAGAAACCCAAAAATGTGATAATAGTTCTGGTTGGATTCCCCAAGACAGCCAAAAGCATTGGATATGATAAACTTCAACAAGCTTTGAAGCCAATTGGCGCTCTGGTCCTCAGGTTTGAACCAAAGGATAAAGAGGGCTTCTTCAATAATTTACCTCTCACTGAAGAGGAAAGTGAGGATGAAAGCAGTCTTATTTGGTGTGATGCTAAGATCAAGCTTATCAGTAATCAGTTCATATCAAGCACAATCAGATTCAACAATGAAAAAACGGGTAAAGATCAATCAATGATAATCAAATTACAGAAAAACAGTGATGTTGTCATATGTGGTGGTTGTGATAAAATCAACGATCATGTTAGAGTTGAGTGCTCTACGGCCAAATCATGTTATAAATGCACCCGTTCAAAAAGTAAAGATTATCACTTATTTCAAAAATCACATTCTCCTGGTCAACATAAGGATTTTTACGCCAGGTTGAAGCAAAGAGGGAACTATTCAAAACTCAAAGAGAAACTATGTGCTAGAGCAGAAATGGAAGCGAGTGAGGCCCGGTTAAAGGAGATTAGATCAAAAATCGAATCTAGATTAGAGGAGTTGGATATATTAGTTGAAAAAGTATCTCTAGAAAGTTGATCTTATTGATCGATTCATATTTATATTTCGCAATTATTGAAGATTGGGTCTTCGTTAAAGTAATGGCATACGCATTTTTCCATATATAAGTTGTACATGGCAGCAAGCAAAATAGCTGCAAGCACTACATATAATCATAAAACCATATTAATTAATTTCTAAACCCATCCAACCGACGAAATAAAATTAGAGCCCATAAGAATGCATAAAAACCAGAAAATGCACATATCTATATATTAAAGTTCCAGATCAGAATCTTCTGATTCAATATTGAAATCCTCCAAGGCAATATCATGAGGTTTATTCTCAAGATCATTATAATTTGAATGTTGTGTCTGAATTGTTCCATTAACATTTAAAATCTCTTCATTTCTAGGTTTGAAATAGATCACACAAATAGCAGAACTTATAATAATAACAAATCCAAACCAACTCAATGCACTTGGAATATGATGCCATATAATGATATCCCAAAATATGGCGAATATCATTTGACTATAAGTCATCAAAGCTGATCTTCCAGCTTTTTCTCTTTGAACACCGGCAGTTAGACAAAATTGCATGAAAAAGCCACTAACTCCAATTAAAGTGAACAAAAACCATTGATATCTAGTCTGAGGGATAGCAAATGTAACCGATGGGACGAAAAGCATGCAGAAGGTAGTTATAAAGACACAATATAAAGCAAAATAAGAAACAGATAAGAGAGGATGAGCTTGTTTTCCAATCTTACGCAAAACTATGTAAACTGCTGAAGCACCAATTACACCAACTAAACCAACACCAACGGCTAATAAACGTTCTATGGGGTCGCTTGATTCAACGGTACGATCATGACCGGAGGATTTAGCACCAAAGATAAAACTTGGTCTTGCAATCAATAACACACCGATTAATGAAGTGATTGTTCCCAAAGCTTCAATAGCTGTGTATCTTTCATGGAGTATGATCCAAGCTGCGATTGAGGTAACCATCGGCACTAAGAAAGTGATTGCAACCGCATCTGAAACGGCCAAGTATTGTAAAGAATAGTAAACTCCAAACACACCAAAGAACCCAACGATTCCTCTAATCATTAACCATTTCCTCAATTCTCTGGGGCCAAATGGGAACCCTGGAACTTTTGTAACGTACATGTATACAAAACAACAAGCATAAGTAATTGACATTCTAGCAAACAAGATTTGCATTGGACTGATTGGAGTTTCAAAGTCTGGGTCATTGATCAATAGTTTGCAACTCACCACCATTGACGAGTTGAACACTTGGCTTAGTATTATGAGGGCACATCCAACGTTCGGATCCACAAATTTATGGTACTGATATTGGAGTGCTTCCTTTATATTATGGAAACTTGATTGTAGTGGTGATGAGTCATCGGTGTGCTCTTCACCACTCATCAACGGCACGTCAACAGGAGACTCTATAGCATGCAACATCTTAAACTTAAACAACACTCGTTACTTGTAGATATCCAAACTGGTAGAGCAAGAAAAGAAAGTGTAAAGAAAAGTTTTCATTTAGGGAGAAATATCTATGACCATATATTATATGTACCTAATTAATTCTGCAGCGGGAGTCGTGCCCGCAACAAACGCCTCATTTTCTGGTCAATTGACATTTTCCACCCAATTTCCAATTGGATTTTGTTTCTTGTGTCACTGTAGTGAGAGTATGCTCATGGTCCATTGAGTAACTCATCACGAACTACAGCCAACCAGCGTGTAGGCAGCAGTCTTAAGACAACTTCAGATTTGAGATTTCTTTTTCCGATGACGATCTCGGAACGAAAAAACGGGCAATTTCGCGAATACGGTTTTAAGCGGCTGCAAATGCTATCTGGATTCTGGAGGTTGCCAAATTGCCAAATTACGTATAAGTTATCATCTGTGATACGTTTATTATTAGAGATCTATAATATATATACTGAGTACTCAGTTATCAGCTTGATACATGAACATCAATTCCAACTGCTTTTTTATGGGATTTTGTTCTACCACCTAGCTGCTCCAATCCATACTCAACATCCACAAGAACTGGTATTTCAGCAGCAGGCACAGGCTTAAAATAAATCATAAGAATAGTAGAAGCAATGATCAAAATAAACCCAAACCAACTAAGTGAATTGGGAATATGACCCCATATAGCAAAATCCCAGAAAACTGCGAAAATAATCTGGGTGTATGCCATCAATGAAGACCTTGTTGCTGTTTCGTTCTGTACCCCGACTGTAAAACATATTTGCATTAAGAATCCAGTCAGACCAAGCCAGAATAACATCATCCATTGGCTAGATGATTGTGGTAGCATGAAGGACATCGATGGGATAAATGTTAACGATAAGAAACTTATAATCACAGTGGTAAATGCAAAATATGAAATGATTGTCACGGCATGGACATTTTGACCCATATGTCTCAATATGACAACATTAACGGCTAATAAAAAAGAAGACATCAACATTGCAATTATAGACAAGTATCTAACCACTGGATCATTTGTCTCACCAGCATCATCAACTGGACTTGTGTATTTCCCGAAAAGGAAACTTGGTTTAGCAACAAATATAACACCAATAAAACTTACCAACCCAGATCCAAATTCAACTAAGGAAAATCCTTCTTTCAAGAAACACCATGCCATTAAACCTGTTAAACATGGAGTTATGAATGATATCACCGTGACATCTGATATATACAAGTTTTTCAAGGCGTAGTATGTACCAGTAACACTAATCAGAGCAGTGATGCCTCTTATTATCAATATTTTTCTATACTTACGAGGACCAAATGGGAAATTCTCAAATTTTTGTAAGTACATATACCCTAAACTGAATAGGAAAGTTATCGACATTCTCACAAATAGAATTTGAAGAGGGTTCATTGTCTCACCTTTATCATTAGCTTCATTTTGTAATAATTTAGTTGCTAAGAACATTGTAGAATTGAATAGTTCACCAGATAATAAGCAGATTATACCAATATTTGGAGCAATATGAAACGAATTGAACTTTTTGATCTTGCTTTGTATGGTTGTTTTCAATAGTGATATTGAGCTACGGCTATTTTGGAATTGAGGTTCCCATGATCTCGGCGTGATGAGTTGCTGATCTTCCTGATCTGAATCTACTATCAAGTATTGTTCAATTTCAATCGATGAGTTGCTTGACATTTCCACAATATATATATTCTATAATCTCTCTATGTTAGTTCTTTAGTAAAGATTCAGCTTCTCATCTGCAGACTGCATAGATTTCAGTGTAAACTTTAAAGAATGTATCAAAAATTAATTAAATATAATAAATTTAATTCATAGAGTCATATCCACAATTTCGAAAATTTGGTGCCATCCTTCTTTAATCCTCAGTCTTGATTTAGATATTGCCGTAAATTAACACTCAATTAAGACTTTTGCATTAGATTATGTAAGTGATTATCTAATAGAGTTGCTTTCTACTATTGATAGCGCAAGAAGATATGTAACATTTACAATGATATATTATGAGACTTCAAAACAATGTGGATATCTTTCTTTGAAAGGCAAGAAGAATTTTTGAAATCAGTACCCGGTTTTTATATCTATTTCTTGCTTGGAAAAGATCTGAAGAGATCTCATCATTTTCGTTACATAATTTTGATGTCCCTTATATACAGGATTTCAAAATGTTGCAACATTTTTCCAAAGGTTCATAACCTGCTACCAAAACCCATTTCTGGGCGGCTAATTCAGCAAGAAATTTTATTGCGAGTTTAGTTGAAAGTTCTCCAGAAAAATATATAAGCGAGCGGATTTTCCGTGATACTTTTGATTTTTTGATTTTTTGGCATATATATGGTTGTTGTTGAGTTAGCTGAGAAGCGGCTTGTGATCTAGTTTGCATCATTTGAATTGAGATAGGTTTGAACTTAGTTGATAACTAACTTGATTTACAGAGATATATTTTAAGATGATATAATATATTTCCCTTTTTCTCTCAAATTCCCAAATTCTGGATGTAACTAACTATATATATATAGGCATATTCAAACGGGTATACAGTTATAATTGCTGTTTCATAATTTTATAGTTTAACTTTCGTAACTTATTGTTACCATTCCTGTTATGCTCAACCATAAATGAGCCATATAGTGGTTAGATACTCTAACACACTAATAGATATTTCTGTTCTTCTCTATCATCTCATTATCACGTTCTTGAAGAGCTTCTTCCAAATCTATAATGTGGCTTTCTCGTTCCCTAATCGTATCAAGCATTTTCTTGTATTGCTCGTCTTCTTCATATTCAATTGCACCGGACATTCTCTATATCTTATTACACTCTTGTAGGTAACTATAACGTCTATTCTCTAAAATCATATCATATGTATCCACCTGGGAAAATCTCCTATAAATACTCGACAATTCGTCGACCTTTCAGGATACTCCCGGTATCTCTGTAGCAACCAGCTTACGGGTTCCAACATACTGTGAGTATACTTACAATTAATATAACATAGTGGTATTATACTAACATTTACAAACAGGTGATGTGAAACAGTGCTAAATATGACGAAGAAGTTATTTTAGAAGGCTGGTTATAGGTATATTTCTTTTGGTTGTTGATATGATATGCTTATATAAAATTGGTTTACATCTGGTTCATCAGTTATAACAGGTATCCACGCTGAGGGAGTTCAAGAAGTCAAAGGTTATATTGGCTGGTGGTATGGTGCTTTTGATTTACGAATGGATTAAATGGCATTGGTGGTATTATACTGGTATGTTAATTGACTAGGTGGTTCTAAGAAGTTGTTCATCGGATGTTAAGATACACAGGTCTATGGTATGCACTTGGTTTTGTGTGTGTGAAAGCTTCTGTTGGCTTGAGGGCACTGAGCTGATGAGAAATGGGGTGCTTGTTGCTCGGAGCTAAATCTAAGGTTTGGAATCAGATTTTAGATTATTGTATATATATCTGTACTACTAAATCAATGAACTATCAATAATAACTATCAGTAGATCTATCCTATCAATTTCCTGCAATTTTATCAAAAATCAAAATATTTGGAACCCAATCGAGAATTATTTTGAATCCTGCACTCTGATTTCTGCTTACTAAACTTTCTGTAATCGACCCTGAATCTGGGGACGAAGACTGAAGTCGTAAGTCGTAAGTCGCGAAAGTCGCGATGTCAAAATCCTGATTCCTGAAATTTGAAGTCTCGAAATCTTGAGGATTTGATGTCCGGGTAACTAATATATATAAGTGGTAAGTACACGTTTTATTGACGAATTTACGTAATCTGAAACATATGGCCCAATTGGGACGTCTGCGAGAAACCTACGTGATCATGTTAATTTATATGAAAAATATTATTAATTAATATATGTTATTATAAGTCATTGTTTAATATCTGACGGTAATTCTAGGTGTCGCCTTGAAATTATGAATGTGTGGTTTTGAATGCATTCATTTTTATTGAATTTGCAACCATTTTAACTTTAATTCTAACTCTTAAATTTAACTTTGAAGAAAATCACACTAGTTAGTTGTTTTACTATTCCAAAAGTTAACTAATCAAGTTAACCTGGTCGGATTAGGCATTTGTAATCTCGGAATCTTGAATTTTTTTCAGCATCAATATTCAGCTCCTGAATCATAGAAATCCTGATTAACTAATTTCATAAACATTCAATTCAGACCCAGTAAATTAATTTCAGATACAGCATATAGTTATATTATAATATAATCATGCACAGCTTAATTATAATTATAAGATCATTATACATACCTCAAATATTAACCAAGCAAATTAGTACTAGCTATGCTGCTAATTCGATCGAAGATGAACACTGATCTCTATATACTTAAGCAATCGGCTTGCCTTGAAGGCAAGCCTTGGTTAGTTATCTAAATATATTATTGCAATATATATATTCAGTACGCCTATATTGCTATTCGAAATAATATATTATTATATATCAGTTGGCAAAATTAAAATAAAAAAAAACAATTTATATAATATATTATATAATATAGCTGTTATAAAGATCATGTATATAAAAATTAACGATCATTAATAATATTATGGACCAGCTTTAGAACTGAAAACCATCAAGGCAAACCCGGTCAATAATGTATTAATACCATGACCCGCGATAAAAAATATAAATATTTAATTCAATCCTTATAATAATACCACTCAGTAACAGGATGATAAGGACCTTCACGTCTTTCAGAATCACGAGAAAATGATCTTAAAAGGATATCTTCTCTGTCACCTCTAGTTAAATAAGTTCTGTCGCCATATCCAGGTGGGTATTTCTTAGTATATCTTTCTCTTTCTTCCAATTCTAATTTTTCGATTAATCTTTGTTTCCTTTGTTCTATTTCTAATTTTTCTTGTGGTGTTATTTGTTTTGGTTGCACTGCAGTTTTTAATGATCCCATTCTTATATATAGTATATTAATTGTATTATGAACTAATTATTGATTGTAGTTGTTTCGTCTGATGACTATAACTTTATTGAAATATATGGGGAATCCGGCCGTATTTATACGTATTGCCACATATCATCTAGCTTGAGATTAGTGGTTATTATAGTTTATTTGGTAATGAGTCATGATTTTCATTAGATCTTAAATCTGTCAATTGGTCTGAGTTTTTGCAACATTTCTTCAGTGAGAAATAACAGTTGCCATCATCATTCAGACATATGATTGTCATATTAACTACAGCCTTAAAAAAATTATAGCTATTGTAACAGAAGTGAATCTTAGACGTTGGTATCTAATACCATTTTTTCTTCATGTGACCTCAAGCCGCACCTAGAGATAGCTTTGAAAAGAGTATAGGGATTTTGTTTACTTTTCCCAATGACTCAGTCTCTCGGGCGAAAGGTACCACCCTAGACATAGTTATTAGTTTCAACTTTCAAGTGCAAAGTGTGAAATTTGTGACTTATAAGTTCAGTCTATATTTTGAACGTTTCCGTTGAATACCCGATATGAGTTCACGTCGATATCCGCTCAGGACTCAAGAGCTATTTGAAATCAGAGACTCGATACGGCTGATCTGTAATGTTTCATGATAGTTTTTCCTTAATTATCTCCCATAGATAAGTTAGTCTGTGAATCAAAATGTATATTGTAATAACTTAAATCCGGGATTTTAGTTATCTAAAGTCTAGATAATATCTGTGTTTGAAATGATACTTCATGTAGTCATTCTATATTATGATAAGATGATATACACCAAAGTAGACAAGTTTTATATGCTCCCTTCTCCAGTAGCACGTGCCAAGTGGCCATGTAGCCAACCAACTAAGTTACTCTGACTAGATCAATCAACTCGGTCTATCCTTACCCTTTAATAGCCTTCGCTGTACAAGTATCAATAGTAGTATAAATACAATGACCTAACCAGTGCAGTTACAAGCCTAAATACTACTATAGAGCTTAAACCCACTTACTTAACTTGTCATGACTCATGAGGCTAGACCTGAAACTCGATAGTATATATATGATATATCCAAGAGCTAGAGCTATAGATTAAAGTTTAGAGCGGATAAGATGGAAACAGATGCTTATCGCAGAACCACTCATCGAATATCATCAATAAAAATGAAAAAGTCTTAGACAATATATAGAGATCTAGAAAGCTGAGGTTGGTTCTAAATCATCATGATCAAAATTAAATTTAACAAGATCTACTATCCGAGTCTTTTCTTCAAAGTTTATAAGATTCTGTCGATGCCAGTTGTGATAAAGATTTAAGGTAAGTTCTAAGTTCTAATTTTCCATTGGGCCAAACCTGTTTTCCTGATTTTCTATAGTTTCAATAAAGCAGATTTGTTGATGTTTTGCATTTTGTCGCATACTCTAAAATACTGGCGAGCTTTCACTAATTTAATGATAAATGTTAGAAATATTAATTTATTTAGTACGATATAAGATTCTTATTTATATAAACCTATATAAAATAGCTTCTATGGAAATGTGCTACAAATTATCAAAATAATAAACAGAAAGATAACAAATCAAAAATCACTCGAAGCATTTCTTATTCAAAAAGTTAAGTTATCGGGATTTTTTTTTTACTGTACTCTGATTAATAGCGACTCCCGAATACTAACGTGATCTGTCATGCATTGTAAGGTTAGATAACCGAGGGTAGACATATTTTAAGATTTGTAAGCACTAGCTGCGCTTACACTCCATTGGATGCTCCGTTAGCACACTTCTCCCAAGTGATCAGGGCACATATTCGTTAACCTCTTTCCGTCTTTGTACGTTTTATATATAGATAGAGCAGGAAGCTCTCACCTTCACCTTCACCTGTTCTTTCACCTTTTTTGCATCCTTTTTCCAGACCAATCTATTAGATTGTTTGATTGACGTTTTTACAGTTTCTTTACATCAAGTGTAGACATTGGATTACAGATTGGCGAGTTATAGGACTTTATTTATGTTAGAAAAAAACAAAAAGTAATTATAGAGGTACTTTTTTTTAATTAGTGATGAATTTTTTTTTTTTTTTAAGATTATGTTAAAAGATCGTTTAAAAAAGAAAAATTATTCAGTGTTCCGTGGAATAGATAAACCAAACCGGCCAGAACTTAGAAGCTATAATTTTACACTCAAATACCGGCGATTGCTAATATTAGAAATAGAAACATATTCAAAATTAGGTGAACCATATTAACATATGCGGCTGAAATGAGTATTGGCTGCAATTTGCAAGTTGCAGAGTTCTCATTGATTTTCGAACAATTTAGGATACAGAGCCACGGACTACAATAATGTTGAATATAATCATTTATTAATTACAGAACTATCTAATACAGAACGCAGGATAAAGGGAACCAGAATTATACACAGGAAAAGTAGCACAACTAATCTACTCATTTAACAACAAACAAATTTATATTCAAATCAATAAATCAATCAGAAGCGGTCAGAGATAACTTATAACTCAGCAGGAGCATAATCTTTACGATATTTTGCAATTTGTGATTTTTCATCATCACTCAATTTAGAACCCAAATGTAAAACAATATCATTTAATGAAACAATTGAAAAAACTGGAATATTGTATCTTTTGTGAACGGCTTGAGTAGCACTCAAATCAGAATCTGGAGTCTTTTCTTGTCTATCCAAAGCAATAATACATCCAACAACATTACCATTTTCACCATTGATTATTTCAAAAGCTTCATTGATAGCAGTACCAGCAGTCATAACATCATCAATGATCAAGATCTTTTGGTTTTTCAATGAACAACCAACTATAGAACCACCTTCACCGTGATCTTTCTTTTCCTTTCTATTGAAAGCATAACCAACTTTTGAGTATTTTTCGCCACCAATTTCAGCTAATTTAGCAACTGTGATAGCAGCTAATGGAATCCCCTTGTATGCCGGACCGAACAAGACATCAAATTCAATACCGGATTCAATAATAGCTTTAGCGTATGAAGTAGCTAAGGTGGATAACAATTTACCAGTGTTGAATAGACCTAAATTGAAAAAATATGGTGACAATCTCCCTGATTTTAATGTAAAAGAACCAAATTTTAAAGCTTGGGACTCTAAAGCTAAATCTAAAAATTGGGTCTGATATTCTTGCATGACGGGATATAATTTCTTGATTTGGTTGAGTAATAAGTCTATTAGTTTATCAACATTATGAAAAGAGAAAGGAAAAGAGTAAAAGAGATAAAATTGTAATCTAGTGATTTTTTTCTCTTTTTTTATCTAAAAAAATTTTCGATATTGGAAAACGGATTGATATTCGCACGACGATAATTCTCAAAAATTAGGCAAGACACGATTTTTGAACATCAAGAAATAGCAAAAGAACAAGAAAAGAAGAGATTTGGCTAAAATTCTGGCTACGATACTTGGCGGCAGAATGAACCAGAGTACCACTGAGAAGGTCAACACCATACTATCCAACTTATACGTGCCCTATCCCACGTTCAATTATGTCCAGGCATCAAAATTGGCCCAAATCACACCTTTGAATATATCAAGAACAGTTAATAGATTAACTTTAAATCAAAGCAAAAAGTATACGCCATCAAAATATGATTCAGACAAGGATCTCATAGCGAATAACTCCACAATTGGATATTTCAAAAGTATAGCTAGCCAGAGAGTGAAGTCAACGCATCCAATCAATCATCATGCACAAAAACTCAATGACAATCATACTTTCAATCCGTTTGATAAAGAGAAATTGCTAGAAAGAGTTTCATCATTTAGTATATTGAACTGGAATGTTCAAAGCTCACAGCTCACAGAATTGAAATGTGCCAGGAATGGTTGGAAATCTATAGAAAATAATGCTGGCGTCAAAAATCATATCAAATGTGTCACATGTCATCAACAATTGATAATTAAGCTTAATGATTCAAGTGATAATAGAGGTGATATTGATGATGATCTCGATAATCAGATAATTTACAATAAGTTGATTGAAAGTTATACTTTAAAATTAAAAGAGTCTCATCATGCTACTTGTCCATGGAAGACTTTTGAATCCCCGATTGATTATTATCTAATCAATTTTGATGACTTGAACGGTCTTCTCAAGAGCTACATGGATAGATTAAATACATTGATTGATAACTTGGACGTCTTGATGTCGTTTCCGAGCTTAAAATTTAAGAGCCAGCTTAAACCAAATGATTTCAAGATTTTGAGATTTTACTCGCATAAAGAGTTGAAAAACTTGCAAATTCAACAAGATGATGCATCAAATATAACTTTAAATCCAAACCAAACATTAACCTTACCATCAGATTTTGAAATCAATAATATTCCAGACTATTTCTTTGAATTATTCTTACTAGGATGGGAATTAAGTTTCCAGCAATTTAATTATCAGAAAGTGCTACTCTTAGTTTGCAAAAAATGCAACAGAAGGATTTTGATTGGAGAGATTACTGCTGGTAATGATTTGAAGTTAAGTCCGTCAAGAATACTAACTCCTTGCAAATACCCGTCAACAAATCTAGATGGTGGATTCAACTTTGAAGATGAGGAGTTTGAAGAAGAAAGTCAAATAGATTTGGTTCATGAACATAAAGCATGGTGCTGCTATATATCTTCTCCTCTGAGTGCAAACGGCGAGAGACATTCTTCAAATTCAGTTATCAATAGTTCCGTTGGATATGAGTTATTAATGTTGATGATTAAGTCCATGGTTTATGACAAAGATTTAGCCATTTCAAATGTTTCCAATGTTAGATTGGTTGATACTCCAATTAGAGGTACAAGGTTGGTTTTGAATGAAGGATTATCAACTCCAAGTATCATGAGTCAAAGGAAAGTTACAACAATAAATCCACTTGAACAGTCTCTGGCGCTTAACTCACCTTCTCCGTCAAACTTCAAATCCGGTGTTCAAGTTTATGGGGGTATGCTCAAATCAAAATTATCGAATGAGATCTCCGACACAAATGATGATCTGACTTCAACGGCTGATGATCAAAATCTGATGGATCGTATAGTAGAAGTACCAGTATCAAAGAAAAGAAGTATTGATCAAAGTTTGGATAGACTTAGTAAATTGAGGAAGATTTACTTGAATAATCAAAAATAACACGATTCAATTGAACGGAGGGACTGGATGTGTTGGCCTTTGTTCTATTCCAAAGACTGTGTTATATAATTAATCTACATATCTAACTAATTTATAATTTATAAAAGTTTTTTTCCGATTCTCGAGGACTTCAAATTAAAAAAGGAAACTGGCTACCTCCAAAAACTCAACGTAAGCATTACGATATATTATATCTCTTTGAACAAGACTGGAGGCCGGAGCTAGGTAATATTGAAAGTAATTAATAGCGGCGTGATCTTTTTTTGAAGAATGCGTGATCTCAATAGATTGCAGAGTTGGCGATTGTTCTTCTCGCAAATGTAATTGAATTTCATTTTGGTTCTTTGTATTTCATCCAGAGGGACCTCAGCTGACATATTTCTATTCTCAATGAACTTTTATATGAGTATAATAAATTTAGATCTTGTTGCAGCAGAAATTAGATTTTACGCCGCAGATGTCGAGGCTGATGTACTCTAGGTTCCCGATGTCATATTATGATTTTGAGAAGGGAATTATATTGAAATTTGACACTTTAGAAACTGGGTCGGATACTACGACTCAAACTGAATAAGGGAGCGCAAGACTCAGCCAGCTCTATTATATTATTTTTCATTAATTTCCGGAAACAATTCGTTAATAATCTCATCGAATATCTCAAAAACCAAGTTCTTATTCAACACATCATTTTGAAACATATTGAACATCTTGTTGACTGCAAATTTAGAATTGGAAGAACCAAATATTCTTGCACTGGGTTCCACCATTAATGTCTCTAACAATACTTTTGACTCTTGTTTGGTACTGCTTTTCTCTAGCGACGTCCTTGGTGTGGATGACTTTCTAAAAATACCTTCTGGGAATAACGAGTCTTTCAAGCTGATCACAATATCAAGTATCTTCTCCTCAGTCTTGAACATCCCGATGTTTTCTTTGAATTTTTTTTCAATAGTAGTGCCAAAAATCTGTTGTAGCACAACCAAAACAGCTCTGCCTCGTAACCAGCTATTGGATCTATTCAACCTGAATAGCGATATCAATAAATCAGAAATAGGCTTAACGAACGATACTTTTCCTTGATCATCATATGAGCTCAATTCGTTTTGCATCTCTTTAACTTTTTCATCGATATTACCATCATTCAGATCAGTCAATCCTAATGGAGTAGGCGAAGTATAAAGTCGATTTGAAAGTCCACTATATAATTTGTTGGCAACAAGTTCGATATTTGACTTCCTTCGATAGTTACCTCCATCATCAAATGGTTCATTTTTCTCAATACTGAAGTTTTCCGAAGATAAGAATGATCTGAATGCTTTATTAGAGCAAATCTCTGGGATTCTTATCAAGTGCTGTAAATATTCTTCTAATCCATTTTTACGCAGATCAACTACTTGTTGTTGCTGGAACTTCAACACAACAGTTCTCTTAGGAAATTTGATATTGGCGATATCTGGATAACGTGATTTTAAGTATTCATTCAACTTGTAGAAATGACTGAACCTTCTAGCTACCATCCAACCGGCAGTGACGATATTTTGCTCCTCATTAGATAATTTTTGTACTTCAATCATGTATAAAATGAACTCTCTTCCATTTTCACTACCATTTATATATGACTGGATTCTAACTCTAGATTTCCCAAACAAACTATTATCATTTTCCTGGACCACATATTGTTGTTTCTGTAATTCCTTTATCTGTATCTCTCTTTCTAGACTTATTTTGGATTTCTTCAATATCCGCAATTCTGCAATATTGTTTGTTAGTTCAGCTTTCTTCAATAAAGGTTCTAGTATATTTTGTTGATCTGTCAATCTTTCAATCTCCATACTTAATCTGGAAACCTCCTCTGTAAGTGATAGATCACCAGGAGCAGCTAAATGCAATTCTGACCCATTTTCAATTATAGATGGCGCAGGCGACCCTTCATTCTCAGTTATTATCGACTCATTATCATTCTCGGAATCGCTGTAATCGTCAAACAATTTATTAGTTTTATTTTCATCAGCAAATAACTCCGAACCTTCTCCAAATAAATTTTTATGCAATACTGAATTTTGCTTCTTACTTGATCCAAAACTTGAATCAAAACCAAACAACTCAGATGATGAGACCGATGAGATGGAACCGCTTGATTCTACCTTGGGTAATTCTGGTTTATTTTGGGTATTCATGATTTCATTCAATGCATCCTCAACGGCCTTGACAACAAGTGGACTGACCTCGTCGTTTTCTGGATCATTCTCTTCTTCATACAAAGCATCATTATCACTATGTGGAGATTCAGTATCATTAAAATCACTCTCTGGAACATCAGTATCCATTGATTGATTTACTAAGCTTGAACTTTGACTCAAATTATCCGTAGCTAATAATTTAAAAAAGAAATCTGATCTTCTAAATGATTGCAAATCTCTAGTATTCATTCTTTCGAAGACATTGTTCTGTAATTTTAGTATACTTCTTCTGGCTTTCATATATGAGTCTATAGATGGTGTGTCCGAGAGCAAAAAGCTTTCAACAGAATGATATATGGAATCATCTATTCTCAACAAACTTTTCAGGAAAAAAGCATTGAATATTTGTTTAATATCATCGCTTCCAGACATGTCTAATGACGTGGACATACTAACCTCTTCTAGATCGCCATCACCATCGTTATCATTATCGTCATAAAAATTATCTTCTAGTGGATTCTTGATACCATTGACAGTTAACCAGAATTGTAATAACACGGTTCTTTGTCTTTGCTCCATAAATTCCATGAAGTAAGATAACGGTAAAGGCTCATCTAGAATTTGTTTTAAGTCCAAGTTTTTCTGCCTCAAAACAAGTGAGTTCCCTGCACTGCTTGTCACAGAATCAGTTGATCTATTTGGGTTCGTAGCCTGTAATATTTTTTGATCAATAGTTATCTGAACTAATTGTAATCTTTTGCTGTAAACTTTTTCAACTTCATCTGACCTACTATGTGATACTTTGTTAAGTTGGACAGAAGTATAATATTTCAACTGTTTCAATTCTGGTAAGGATGTCATCTCAGTGATATTATTGAATTTTTTCTTGAAAGTGGTACTATCCATATTCCTCGTGATTACGAAGTCACTGCTGATTTTCCTGTTCTTTCCACTTTGTTGATTTGAATTTGAATGCTCTTCTAATGCAGCTCTAAATTGTTTAACCTGTGTTCTATCTTTCAAAGTCTTACCGATAACCTTGACGATCAACTGATTATAGTAATCTCCATCGGAAAACATAGACAACACATTTGATATAACAGTGCAAGCTATTATTTCTCTTGAAATTATACTGACAGGTCTGAAATTTGATTCATTCTCCGAAAGTATATATGGTAATAGCTGATCAACCTTCTTTCTCAAATAATCTTTCAGATATGAATCATACAGTGAGCTTTTCAATGACACTGCTGGATGCAACTTACCTCTGTTATAATGAGAAGCAATTGCAAAGTCTAGCTCGCTTGACATTGTAAAGATTTTGATGTTTGACTTTGACCTAGCTATTTCTTCTGCCTTGATATATTGATTGAAGTGCTCTGTTATTATTGGAAGAATTCGTAACACAATTAACTCAGAAAAGTCAACATTATTCAATCTTTCCTTAAATTTAAGTGATACACCTTTCAATTCTGACTTGAGGGAGTTTATGAACAAGGTTTTTGTGGATATGTTTTGGTACCATGACGTTACAAAATTTTGAATAATAAGATTGAGGAATTCATCAAAAGTTTCTGATATCAAGAAAGACTCTTCGAATACAGGTTGACTGAGAAATTTTTCATCCATACTCATGGCTTCCAACCCACTGCTCCAGTTGTTCTTCTCTGTGAATGTGAATTTTTTGAATTCCCTTCGATAATCAACATGGTATCCTTCGTGTGGTTTAGATGAGAAAATATAATATATCAAACCAGCGCAAACCAATGCGAAGCCAGAACTCAACACCACCAAATAGATGAAGAAGTACCTGAAAAGAAGTACTAGTCCTAATCCATAACCAACGTATTTCCAGTTTATTCGTGTTAGTAGCGGTTGCGACGTTGTCAAAGAGCCAATTTTCAGTCCTGCTGCCCTAACTTTCGGTGGAGAAGCTGTCCCTTCATCAGCTATATTTTGCATGTTTCTCTATGATTCATTGGCTCAATTGATGGTTTTGATGTTTGGAAGTTTGCTCGTGAAGAAGAAAATAAATGTGTCTGTTTTTATCATTTCCGAAGATCAGTCGATGCGGATCTTATCTCAGAAAACCACACTATAGTAATTAATGGATTTCAGCATTTCTACATAATTAAAGATAATTTACCCCAAAACTGATCTATATTTATCCGGCGACGAGTTCTAATTAATGTACACTTGATTTTCTGAAAAAAACTATGCAAAATGAAGTTATTTCTTTGATTTTTTGAATTTGGAACCTTCTTCACTATCAATTTTACGTTTCTTCGATTTGGAATCAGATTTTTTCTCCTTCTTTTCAGTATCCGTTTCTTTCTTCTTCTTTTTCTCTTTCTTCTCCTTTTTATCCTTTTTATCTTTCTTCTTTTCTTCCTTTCCGGCTCTACTGGAGTCTTCAAGACGTTTCTTTTCCTTCTTTTCCTTTTTTTCTTTCTTCTTTTTTTTGTCGCTGTAGTTCGTTATGCTTCCCAAGGTTTTTTCAGTCTCCTTTAAAACGGAAGCTGCATCCACAGCCTGTACTTTCACTTGAGTATGGTCCTTTTTCCCCAAAGTACCTTCCAATCCTTCACCTCTGACAAACATTCTATACAAAGGAGATGTGGCCTTCGACACAGCACTAGCGACGACTTTGTTCTGCTTGAAACTCACACCACTGGCATCGCTGCTAACATCCAAGCTCTTCAATTGGCCATCAAACAACCTTTCCCACCAAGCTTCTGCTTCACCGCTATTGGCACCTAGCCCTTTTGTATCTTTTTTGTGTTTCACCAAAATTGGCTTTTTCAATCCGCCTTTTTTCAAAGCTTCACCTTCCTTCCAGCCGTACGACTGTAAGTATCCACGGGTGTCCATTCTATCTATTCTATACCCGAATCCAGTGTTCTTGTGAGTCCTTTTCTCGGCTTGAAAACAGACACTTTTTGCGCTTCAAAGAGGAAAGTGAAAAAAAATAAAAATATTTTGGCACGTGATCTCATCGCACATTCCGTAATCATTGACATATATTAATTAACCACACATATTAATTTATTTACATGTTTTTGATTACAGCGTATCTTTTGATAGTGTGGTTTTGCAGAGACGAAAATGGACATCGATACAAAGCCAGACCAATCCCAAGACTTGGTGGAGGCTCAAAACTTTGATAACATCGCTGGTTTTTTTGAGGAATTGGGCGAGAATCCATACAATCGCGAAACCCATGTTAAATTAATCAAGGCCTTGAGGGCCCAAGGTGAAGATTTGGTAGATGAATTGAGAAGCGCCAGATTATCAATGCTTCAATATCATTTTCTTTCAGAGGAGGATCTTTCTAATTGGTTGATAGACGCGCAGAAAGCGAGCGTTGGATTTGAGAGAATCGATCAAGTCAAGGAGTTTTATGAAGCCACCATACCTATATATTCCTCTCCAGAGATATGGCATGGCTATCTTGAATTTGTTTTAGAAGTTTATTGTTCAAACGAGCTAAACGCCACAAGTAAAGAAACTGACCTATGGTTCTCCAAAGATGACGTTGAAAATTTGATGGGAAAGGCTCTTTACGACACTATGTATGACTTTAAGGAAAGTTATTTGGTTTGGAACTCTTATTATGAGTATAAGTTGAAGGATTTGAATGGTTCTAGTCTATCAGAATTGAAAAGTATACAACTTGAAAGATTATCTATCCCCCACGAGCAGCTAGATGAGAGTTTTTCAAAATTCTCAGCTTTTATTACCACACACGATAATGCAAATTACGGTGATGAAATGCAAAAAGCTAACCAAATTTATTCAAATACCAAAAAATATCAAAACCAAGTAGAAATTATAGAATTGCAATTGAATAAGGATGAGGAAGACCCACAATTATGGATCCAATATATCGAGTCGGAGAACAAGAGACCAAAGAAATCTAGAAACTTTCAACTCATAAATACCATATTCAAAAGGTCTATAAGACGGAATATGGGTAATTTAGATTGGATTCCAGTTTGGTTAAGCTACATCTACATATTATATGCACAAAATTCCTCTACTCAGATTTTGGAAAAAGTATTAGATGAATTCACGCTTTCATATCCAACTTCTGCAATCTCATGGGCCGAATACATAAGAAATTGTCAAGATTATTCATCAGGCTTTGAAAAATTGAGAACATCTAGAGAACGCATCTTGAAAACAGAAATAATGACAACAAACTCCTATGATGATTGGAAAACATTGGCTCTATCAATATTAAGCTCTGAATTTAATTATGTTAAACATGGCAACGTTGATGCTATCACAGAATTATATACAGATTGTTCAAATTTCTCAAAATTTGCTATTGATGAAAACAACGACGTATTTCATGCGGTGGAAAAACTAGCTGTTCAGATATTTGAGTTTCTAGATGACGTGGATGAAGCTAGAGTCATATTGAAGAAATTAACCTCAAAATTCAAAGATCAGTGCGAAAATTGGTTGTTCGTTTATGAATTTGAGAAGAAGCATGGGGATTATCAATCAGTATCTAAGTTGTTAAGGACAGCTGTTTCAAATACAAAAGTATTGGACTGGCCCGAAAGAATTATTCATGAGTGGTTGACGTACGAGCAATTATTTGGCACCTTGACTACATATAAGCAGGCATTACTTAGATCAAACAAGGAGCTAGTGGAGGTTAACCAAAGAAGGTTGGCAGAATTTCAAATTCAACAACAACAACAACAACAACAACAGCAACTAAAAGAGGATCAAGACCAAATCCAAGAGAACACCAAACCTGCGGGAAAGAGACCAAGAGATGATAATGACTCCAAAAACTCAAAGAAGCATCAGACAGAGCCAGTTAAAAGAGACCGTGAAAATCTATCAGTCAAGGTTCAGAATCTTCCTCCAACGGTTACCGAAGCCAAATTAGTTGATTTTTTCAAGGAGTGCGGTGAAATCAAGAGTGTATCTATAGTCCAATCGGATACTGAGTCCAAGGCTACCTTGGAATTTTCTGCTGAACAAGAATTGCTTTCTGCTTTGACAAAGGATAAGAAAAAATTTGATGGTGTTGAAATTGTTGTATCGAGGGCTATCAATTGCACAGTTTGGGTCACTAATTTCCCGCCAAGCGAAAGTCAAGAATCTATTGAAAAGTTGTTTAGCTTGATAGGGAAAGTTGTCAGCATAAGATTCCCGTCATTAAAATCAAATTCCAACCGCCGCTTCTGCTATGTTGAATATGTATCTTCGCAATTTGCTACAAATGCCGTTGCAGAATTGGATAAAAAAAACTTGAAAGGTAACGATGGGAAAAATTACAAGTTAATTGTTAAAATTTCAGCTCCAGAAGAAAGACAGCAAAGGTCTAATCCTGCCGACGAGGGAAGAGAGATTTTCATTCGCAACTTGAACTTCAAGAAAGTTGACAAGGAAGTTTTGAGTGAAATGTTTAGTGACTATGGTACTATTGAGAAGATCACTATACCATTGAGTGAAAAAAACAAAGGCTCTGGAAGTAAAAACGATGGTTATGCTTTCATTGTCTTTACATCAAAACAAGATGCTGTTAATGCGTTGAATGCTAATAACAAAGAATATGAAGGAAGAGCAATGAACGTTACCATAGCTGAGCCAACGAATAAACCAAAAGCCATCCGTCCAAAACAAGGGAAGGACTTTTCCGCGGAAGCAACAGTCAGCGTTCTTGGTTTACCAGACACTGTTAGTGCAGCTCAGATTCGCTCTTTTTTGAGTTCCGTGGGCCCAATCAGAAAAGTTGAGCTTCATACTGATGCTGGTGGTGCGCTCGTGGAATTTGAGAATATCGCTGATGCGGGAAAAGCATCCATTGCTTTTAATATGAAAGAGTTGGATGGGAAAGCATTGCAAATTGGGCTGAAAACTGATTTATTAAAGAAGAAACCCATGGAGAAACCGAAGATGATGGTCCCTACTTCTGTTGGTCGTAGGGGCGCCAGGGAAAAAAAGTAAGTATTTTGACGCCAAGTGTATAACAGTTGTATATTAATGTAATGTCCCGAAAATTTGTTTGTGATTAGACATGTGTAGCGATCTGTTTTCTACAGTATCAATTTCAATTAAATTACATGAATTTTATTACAACTGAACGAATCACACTTCAATAGAATCCTTGAGATCGCTGATATCATTGACCAAATTATCGATAAACTTTTTCAAATCTTTATCATTTTTATCAAAGAGTCTTTGCTCTTCAATAGTACTTGGAGCAGCTCTTGATGCCAAAAACTTTGGATGTGTTAGCAAATGATTTAGACTTTCTATTAAGGCTGATTTTTGTTCCTCTGTATCCAATCCAGGTAAAACTTGTATATCAGTACCCCCATTTTGTGATATAGCCATTGATCTGATGTTACTGGTTGCCATATAATCATCAACTTGCAATGCATCTAAAACTTGACGGAGAAGTATCAACTGTCCGGTTTCTTGAATATAAGGAACTGTTATGATAACAGAGTCTTGTGACCACCCGTATATGCTGGAAGCAGTCTGCCTTGAGAAATAAGTAAGGAACATGCACACTTCTGGCAATAATTTGGCACCAAACTTGCTCAACAATGTCAAAATGACTGACAATAAACCATTGCTCCATATATGGTGGAGACGGGGAGACGTCGTAGCACGAATGCCTCCTTTTTGAATCTCACCTGATATCGGACTTTCAACCAAGGTAGAAAATAATCCACCTGAAACCAATTGCTCAGCAATCACTTCAATAGAAACGAGTTCATGGATAAACATCAAAGTGATATCAGCAAATATAGGCTCATCATTAATTTTGATAGAATGTGAGCACGAATAAAGATTTAAAATAGCCCGTAATGTACCGTTGTCGACGAGGGCTGACGACATGAGAGTTTTGAAGTTGGTAGGAAGCGTCATTTTGACAAAAGTTTTCAATATAGAAAGAATTAATAGCACATCTTCTAACTTTTGTCCCATTTCTGCTGAGCTGGTGAAATCATTTTTATGAGAAACGAAGATTTCATTCTGAATGGATGTGAACAAGTATTTGGCCCCCTTAGCAACAACTAAAGTAAATATGTCTGCGAATATACTTGAGAACTCTGTAAACAACTTAGTTTCATCTTTTATCATCTTCAAAGAAGTCAAAACGGTACGAAGTAAAGGTCTGTAAAATTCGACAGCATTGTCATTCAAATTACTGATGAAACTCAAATCAGATGATATCAATGATTGGGACGCAGCCTTAATGACACCGAAAACTATATCATTATCTGGCTTTGGGCAAGTCTTGGATATTGTATAAGTGATGTAGAAAGCCAATTCAATTCTCTCTTGATAGATTTCATTGAATATTGGAGCTGGTATACCTTCCTCACAATTAATGCTTAACAAATGAGCAGCAGTCTTGAGGAATTTTGGATTAACGGGTTCATTTGCCCTCTTACAATACGCAGTAAGTAAAGCACCCAAAGATTTGGCAGTAGCCATTTGAGAAGAAACATATTGCAAATTAACGGAAGCCAAAATAATCTCTTCTCTGTAACCATTCCAATACTCATTATTTTGAAATAACTTATCCATCAAAGCTAAGCTGTATATAGCACCAACACCAAATCTGTTTCTGTTAATCAAAGAAGAGCGTGTAAACTGATGAAGTTTTAGGCTGGGCCACTTCTTTTCAAAATTTCTGTGTAAGTTGCCATGTAACGAGGGTCTGTATCCAACTATAGTGAAGTAGCTTTCAAGCTTTTTCAAGAATTGTGGATCTGAAAGTAAGTTAGAAATATTCTTCTTACATTCTGCATCCTGTGCGGTGAACAAATATAAGGCCAAAATCTCAGCAATTCTGGATATCAACTTGTACTCATAACATAAAGTAATGTAATCATCTGTTGACCTTGGTTCTGTAGATATGTTATATTGTATTCTTCCGATTAACTCGTTAATAAATTCAACGTCATTACTACTTTCCCTCGCAGTAGTCCATGAATTGAATGCTAAAGAAATTGCGTCCACAAGATGAAGAGCAACTGGATCAGGATAGCTGTTGATTTTCTTAACGTTTTTCTTCAAAATCTTCAATAATGAGACATGTTTACCAAAATCAGCATTTGTAACTTTCCCATCTTTGTCAGATTGACGTGAAAAGCTTGAAAAAGCATCCTGCCCACTGATGAATAAAATGGATAAACCTTCTTGATTTCCATCCATCACGGCAGAAAGGAAGTCATATAAGCATACGTTCATTCTATGATCATCGAATGAATTATCTAAGTCAGCAGCTAATGAGTGTAATAATATTTTTGAGTGGTACTGGCCCAAATGAGCTAATAAAGATGGTGGTTCATTTGGCCATTTCCCTTTAACAAGCATCGTTATTAAATTCAAAATAACTTTTCTTAGATTTTCATTTTGACTGTAAATATCAACTAAGTTTGGCAATTTTGTGAATAGTGCTTCCTCAAAAGATGAAGCTGAATAGTTTAAGACAGATCGAACTGAAACTATCAACTGTGAGAATGAGAACGTACTTCTGATCCAACTGTCGTACCAGAAACCAGACAAATCTCTCGTCTCAAAGGCCAATAAGCTTGTAGATATAGAATCAATCAATGATATGAAAGGCTTTGTAGATCTCAAATCTTTCAAATCCGATACTAAGAATGCATCAATTATTTGGTTGGCTGATGGAGCGAAAACTTTGGTAGGCTTCTTTTCAGCTGTGCTATCCTCGTCAATCCCATATACCGTGGTTAATATAGTGGAAAACACTTCCACAATCAATACGCCAACTTGCATTTTTTGATAAGCATAAATAAATCTCCAATTAATGAAACTTTCAAATACTTGAATCAAATGGCCAATAAATCTATCCAATATTTCCCCTTTTGTTTTAAGCGGGAAATCTTCGTTCAAAGATAAGCAGTCTTTGGCTAATCCGTCCACAAACTTGATCAAAGCTAGTGTAAAACTGTACTCACCGGCAACCATCTCTATAGCGCCTAATATGACACTGATAAATCCATCCTTCCCTTTTTGGGATAATAATGCGGATTTTGATAAATAAGGCCATATTCTATAAGATAATAAGGGAGTTAAGACAGTTAATAAGTTCAATGCTGATTCCAACATTACCAAATCACGAGCATGCAATGATTGTTCGAATAACCTTAATATGATTTCAATTATATCAGAATCATCCGTGTATGTTGACATTGAAAGAAGGACTCCTTCTACTTGTTCCTTGGTGGTATCTTGTATTATCTTAGTTAAAAGTTTTAATATTTCAACCACGAAGTCCTTTTTGTCTTCATTATTATCAAAAGTCTTTGAGATATTTTGTAATACTCTCCCTAATAAAGACCAACCATTGTAATTATATAAGAATGCAACTAATACTTCATTTTCGTCATCAGTAGGTAATATTTTGGCTCTTGTACCTTTCTCCAAAAAAAGTGATAATTTTTTACCCTTTTCAAAAGGCGGAAAAATATCAATGGATGTAGTAATTTTCACCAAATCAGGATCGAGATCATCAATTTGACATATTTCTTCAAATTCCTTTCTATTATAAACCACTGAATAGGACCTCAATTGGTTGAATTCATGAAAGGCAAACACACCATTTATATTAGCTAGTTTGATGTAAGGAAGTAATAAACTTGGGAATTTTGTTCTTGATAAGATGATAAGATTTTGCGTAGATTCATTTTCAAAAAAATTTGCAACGACGTAATCTGGAGCATCACTCAAGATATATGATATGGTTGATGAGATTTCCAGGGTTAACGAAACAACTGGAATAGCTGCTAAAATCAATGAGGATAAAATTGCGGTGAATAAGCTGTCAAATTTCAATATGTCATGACATTCTCTCAATGCTTTGAAAACATCTAAATCTGCGCATCTAGTAGCAAACGCGTTTATGGTTTTGTTCATGTATTCTAAACTGCCATCAAATATTTCCAAGAATTTGATAGATTCTTCAGTAGATTCTTGTTGTTCCAAAAGCACATGTTTACGATAAAGTATCAATGACCATCCATACATAACGATTGAATTTGAAGCAGTATTTGCCAAAGAGTCATTTATAACTTTGAAAACAACAGGATCGTTCATAAATGAGCTGGAATCCGATATATCACCATAGTTATGACTCAAGTCAAGAAACAAGATTGAATTTGTGGAACTCAATGCCTCAATAAGGCTCAATGATTCTTGTTCAAGGACATCACTTGAGACTAAGCCGTATTCTATCAGCTCCATTAATTTGAACCAGGATGCGATATCAGCTTTACTTATATCTTGGCTTCCAATCAACAATTCCGTAAGTAACTTTAGTAAATCAATTATAAATAATATATTCTCATTAGATATCAAAACGGTCAATTCTTGTGATGAATTATCCAGTTTGTCATTATTCGTTAAACTCAGGAACAACTCTTCTAATTGTTTGATCAAAGCCGGTATGATTCTATGGGAGAGAAAAATTTCTTTCCCCATGTTTTGTACTGTGGAAGATGAAGCAAAATTTGTCTTGTTATGTAAAAGTAAAACCATTAATTCAATGATAGACCTTCTCTCTTTTAAAACTTTTCTTGTGTATAAACGGATTTTTTGATGTTGGATAAGGGTTTTCCTTTCGTCTGGTAAACTTGATTTTATATTATCAGTGAATTCTCTTTCAGGAATTCTCAAGTTTGTGATAGAAATGATTCTTAAAACTTCATGAATATCCATATTCAACAATTCTGAGATCTCAGTAGCATCCTCCTTGTTTGATTCCGTTATGTGAGTATAGAGGATGTCCCGCAAAGACAATTCTCTCAATTTGGAGATATCTGGTTTAGTGGTGTCTTTCTTTGCAAATGGAACTGGATCTAGTAACACAGATTTGTTGATTTTCAAAAACTTATCCACAGCATCCAATATCAAATCATCTTCGCAATTTTTTAGCAATGAAATTGCACTGTCAAAGGTCCTGTTTCAGTGGTTAGTATACATATTTCCAAAACAATCTTGGTTCAGCGAAGATATACTCACCACAAATGATTTGGCTCCAATGGCGTTAATGGCTGCTTCTCGTACACCGTCATCGAATGAGCAGGGGTACCGGGCATCTTCAATATTGGGCAGTAAATATGGAGATGAAATCTGAAGCTGTTTTTCCTCTTTAGTGAGACTCTCGATGGTTGTTTCTTCCTGTGAGAAATCGATATTGTAGATTTATTTTTTGGTGTTTACATTTTTCAGCTGTTTGCAGACTTCCCGATCGGGAAGTAAGATGGTTTCGCGTTAAGATAGTTATTTAATAAAAAAAGTGATACTGAAATCTACAGAATGATGAAGATATTCAAGTGTCCATTATTTACGGGTTTGAAGACACTCACTCAATAGGGATATAGAAAACTTTGTCAACATCCAAAGGTTTTGGTCCATCTAGCTGCGTTTCAACGTTTAAGAACGCAGAAGAGTCCAACTGTTGGAATCCAGGAGAGCCAGAAACTGTTGCGTTGCTTATGGATGGAAGCTCTGGTGCAGTAGCCTTACCGGCTATCAATCTCAACCACGCCTCGTGGCACTCTTTTATCACAGCCATGGTGTCAGCTTGGTTTTTGTATTCTCCGTTGAACATATACTTGTTTTGAGGCTTCAAGTCTGGTAATTTGTAGTTCTTGAACCAGTGTCTTGTAGACTCCAATAAACCAGGACAAACATGGTAGACGTCGTGGATGTCATGCAACTTATCAGCGATGGGGTCTTTGGTGTCAATCACAATGACTTTCCAGTCCAACTCACCGTCATCCACCAAAGCCAAAGATCCAAGCACCTTGACGTTTTTTATTTCACCTAGTTTACCAATTTGGGTACCAATCTCGCAAACATCCAAAGGATCATTATCACCAAACAACTCAAATTCCGGGTGCTCTGCCGGGTCTTCCCATGTTTGAGGGATAGAACCGTAATTGTGGATATAACCATGATGGGGGAATAAGTTCCTGACGAACCTGACGTTGCCCTTTTTGATATCTTGCACGATGGGGTTCCCAGGAAGCTGTGTGCTCACCTCGAATTTCCCATTGGACCAACGGGGGATCTCAACAACCATATTGACTGTTTTCTTGTCCCAGTTCAAACCCATGGGGATATCATGGAAGTAGGAGATAACCTTCCCATCTCCATCAACACAGTAGTTCTTGAAATTCGTGGTGTATTTCGATCCTTGACTGATGGATGTGTAATCATTTTGACTGACAGAAGTTGTGGAAAATAAGTGATTTGAGGTCATCTGAAGCCGGTTGTGCGCTCCCATCTTGAATATTGGCTCGATAAGCCCTTGATTGATGGCTCTTCTACCGAATCTGACCAGATTCATCATGGATCTCTGTTGATTTATATAGTGGATCATAACAAAGAAATCAGCTCGTATTTATAAGTTGGTGATCGAGCAACACACGAATTTGGCTTATGATCCGATTTTAAAGACTGGGCAGCAAACATTAGCAGCACTTTTCAGCTTCAACTATGGCTTCTACAGCTGGGCCGATCTCCCAGGGGACTGCACTATATACCACATAAGCAAATACATATGGTATAGATCAGTTTCGGCCTGTTTTCTACGATTTTATGACGAATTCAGGTAGATGTCACCCCGATCCGATAAAATTTGCACCCAGAATATCATGAGTAAATATTACTTCTACAACAAATTTAAAATACGTTATAAATGATTGGAATTTTTGGAAGTTAATATACATGTAATATATTAACGAAAATGAATTATGAAATCTATAGTTCTGCAGCAAAAACTGAACTGAAAGTCAACGATGAGTTGTTGAATGAATGTGATGGTCTGGATACTATCAAACTTGAGCTTCAGAATCATGCTCATATTTTGATTCTTTACGAAGTTCATGTGCATGCGCTTTATCAGCTTTTGCTTGGGCCTTAGTTTTATTCTTTTGATATCTTTCTCTCTTCTCCTCCTCTTTTTTCTTTTCCTTTGCATTTTCAGGGATATTTGATAAATCCAATTTAAAATCCAAGTCTCCAAGTCCAGGACAACCGCCTTTCCAGCGAATTTCGCCCTTTTCATTGAATTCCGAGTTAGCATCTGTTAAAGGAGCAACACCTTTGAACTTTTCGATTTCCTTTGTAGACCATCCCATTGGGTCCTTAGGGATCCAAATAACTGGAGGTGGATCACTCACAACTGGGTAATCGTATGCATGTTTATCAACCTGTTCATTTTGAACAGGATCAACTTGATATGTTGCAGGAAGCATTCTCTTCGTGAATTTGTATGAGCTATAAATATCTGGTCTTAAGAATCTCATGAAAAAATTTGATTTGGGAGGTTCCTGAATTTGATCACCGTCTGCTAGTAAAGGAATATAGTCATTACCAAGCATGTCACTATTCTGAAAATCAGAAGATTCTTTATCATAATATGGAGACCCTTCTTGTAGATCTGTTCTATCTGGATTGTAGTAAGAAGGAGTATCTGAGACACCATCCAATGGCCTCATACAATCAATAGGAACCACATTTATTAAAGACCCGAAAGCAGCGTTCAATTGATAATGGGCAAAAATAGAAGCCCCAATCAATATCGCCTCCATAACAACAGGTCCCCACCCTTTTCCAACGATGAAGAGACCCAATAAGCAGATCTCACCAATGTATATTCCAGTTAATGTTTGAAATAAAGCTCTTGGATAATACATTCCTCTACCATCTGAAGACTCTCCAAATACATAAGTAATATTATGTAAATAGGCGATGTACAAGATAGCAAAACTAGCAAATGCAAACACAATAATCAAAGGAGAAATAATGGAGAAACTTATAGTTATCACGGCTAAATTGGTATATGTTGGAAAAGTTGTACCCCAAGCGTAAGTCGATAAGTTATTGAAACGGTCATATTTCCTTCTAACAGATTTATCAATGAGAAACCCTAACACATAGAACATAATGAATGCAACGATTTGAAATAATGCACCACCAGCAATACCAATACCTTGTAAAAGAAGATATGATATGAAGAAATTTGAAGATTTTGGTAAGCCACTTGCCAAGATTGACATTGCAGAAGATGGGTCTTTGATGATCTCAGTAGCAGTTGAGGCTGCTGAAGAGGCAATTGTTGTAATTAAGAAAACGTTGATAACCAAATAAGCAAAATAAGCATTTTGCGTGAAATATTCAACTTGTTGAACAGTGACACAACCAGAGATTCTAGCAATACCTCTAAGAAGCATCGGTAACACCATCAGCAATAAATTTAGCAATATACTTGGAAACAAACTTGTAACTATACCACGTAAAGCTGAAGGTAAATTCAAAATAAATCTCAAAAAATGAATCTTATTTGTCAAATATGTTATATTCGAAATAACACCAACAAACGCAACAGGAACAGCCCAAAGGCAAACGATGGCAACGATACAACATATTGCTGCTGATTCTCTAAGAAGACGCTCGAACCATAATACTCTCATATTGGGCCAAAGAACATCGCCAGGTTCAATACCGGTGTACGACGGACCCATATGATAAGGTAAATGATGAGTAGTAACCTGACAAGCAATTTCTGCATCATATTGCGAGTTGAATTCCACAAAGATTGAATTCATTTGTTTTGTCTTTCTATAATGTTTTTGCAAATGAGCAATTTGTTTGTTCAATCTTGGTAATTGTTCCTTGAGGTGGTTGATAGCATCTACTTTCTTACCAAATATTGATTTTAGTCTTGTTTTTGGTCTCTTATTTTGAGGCACATATAAATCTATATCGTCTTCTCTTTCTATGGTTATGCCCTTTTTATCAAATTTCAATTTAGCCTTCATGGCTTTGTGTAGCAACTTATTTTCCAATAATTCTAATTGGTTTGATATAGCTGTACGTTTAGCAACTTTAACTCTTAATCTTCTGACACTTCTGGTTACCCAAACTTTTTTAACACCAGTAAACAACTTAAAGAATTCTCTTTCATGAAGATATTGCTTTGGAACGGTTTGAAATAACACTACCCTCGAGGACAATTTCTTAGCATATTTAGGACTTGATAAGACAGCTTGTCTTAATGAAGCATAGAAGAATAATTCTCTATAAATGACGAAGAAGATAAATCCATAAAATACCCACGATAGTATTGCGTGAGCGTAGTACCTTTTCTCGTGTTTAACATTGGAAATTGATAATTTATCAAAACCTTCTTCGTTTTTCCCGTTTGCAATATTGATAGGTAGTAAGATGGGATAAAGTAGTAAACCAGCGAGACAGACACAGGCCATTACGAGCAAGTACCGTAAGAAAAAATAACCATCTAGACCGGCTTGTTGAATAATGAATGAATGGGGCTTGGATAATAATATCCAAATCCATTTATAAACACCTCTTGGTAACGGTTCTGGTTTCTTTTCCGGTGGGACTAGATCATAAGCAGATTTTGGTTGATAGATCCTTCTAAACTTTATTCTTAATAGTAAGAAGCCTAAAACAAAACCTCCAAATATTACTCCATTAAAAGCCAATGATGATACAACGGCTGAAGTTGAGGTTCCTATAGCACTCCCGGCCATTTTGTATGTTTGTTATTTGTGCTATGATATTTGATTCCACTCTCAAAAAGATATTTGTGTGATTTGAAGTTTATAATAATCACCAACTTCCAACTATTATTGACAGCTGGAGTGAGAAGACCAGATAAAATTTTTTAAGGGAACTCCAACAAGATTATCAAAAATATGGAAACAACTCTGAAATATTTCTTGGATAGCGAAAAGAAGGCAAAGCAGCAAGCAGTTTATAATTCCATACGGATTTTTTCGTCGATTATCAATGACAGACTTAAAGGCTCGATAGACTGTATACTTCTTTGAAAATTAAACACCAATAATTCAACCTCTAGAAACAGTTTCTTCAGTATATTTGCGATTAGGATTTACAAGTACTAAATAATAAAAATTACGTAACGCGAAAACATTACGGTGCTCATGTGACGTACCCTCGAAAGGGCCCTTGACCTTATCACATGACTCGTCATGTGACTTATGTGTTATTATTATCTAATAAATTATATAATCAGTCGGTTTCTCTTACAAGCAATTCCGGTGGTTTTGCTTAATTATTTTGATTTAGCAGAAACACCAGGTTGCTAGTATTGCTCGAACGACAATTCACACTTGAAATGTCAAATATAGCTAAATCTATTCTAGTATTTGGAGGGAACGGGTTCTTGGGTATGTGAGATATTTTTTTGTGCCAAGCAAAACACTCAATTGGGTTGAATCTAGCATATTAATCATATTATATAGGTAAAAGAATCTGTCAAGCTGGGGTCCAAGCTGGTTTCAATGTCACTTCCATCTCGTACGTATTTCAAGGGAAGGCGATTCAAGAAGAGCCTGGAATACTAATTTAGCAGTCGCTCAGGTATAGCTCCAAAATCTGTCTCAATTCACGATGAATATTGGATGACAAAGGTTAACTGGACAAAGGCCGATATAATGGATCCAGAAACGTACAAGTCCAAATTGAAAAATATTGATATAGTTGTTCATTCCGTTGGTATATTATTCGAAAACCAATCGTATAAGAAAACGATTAATAGCAATTATGGGATATTATCCGATGTGAAGAATTATGCAAATATTATCAAAGGTTCAAATCCAATGGAGAAGAATTCGACTTCTTCATACAATGCCATTCAAAGAGATAGTGCAATAATGTTAGCCAATACTTTTGTGGAAACCACTGAATCTGAAAGTCCTACATTTGTATATGTGTCAGCCGACAAACAAATCCCAATGATTCCAGTGGGATACATAAACTCAAAGAGAGAAGCAGAATTTGAAATAAATCTTGTGAAAGATTTGAGGCCTATTTTTATGAGACCTGGATTCATGTTTGATGAAGAGTCTAAGAATACGATTCGTGATGCATTGTCAAGTATTTTGAGAGTTGGATTTGGTATGAAACAAAAATTGTTCGGTGAGAATTTGCATGTATTTAACGAGCTTGTTAGACCGGTAGTTTCTACTCAAAAAGTTAGTAGAAAAGTTATTGAAAAAATCAATGATGAAGATTTCAAAGGGATCGTATACTTGGATGATATAAAAGAAGAATAGGGGGATTGTATATAATAATGAAAGGAAATGAGTCTACAAATTGTAACTGAAAAAAGGGAAAACTTTATTCATTTCTTTGACTTGAAACTTTTCAAAGGATCATTCTTATTATTCCTCTTCTTTTTACTTTTACTCTTATTAATTCTATGCTTATTGAATGCAACAAATCCAACTTTTTTATTATCAGCTCTTGCACCTTCAGGTAAAAGATAATTTGGAATTCTCTTTAAATGTGTTTGGATTCTAGTAGGATGTAATTCTTTATCATGTCTCAAACTAACCAAATCTTGTGGATTCTCACTGAAATGTCTTTTCAATTTATTACTGTTAATCAATTCATTTTTCAATTCTTTAATTCTAGCTTCACGGATTGATACTTGTGTAACTGATCTAAATGCATCTTCTGATCTGTATCTGAACCCTTCAACTTGATTCATGTCGAATTTATATGGCTTGATTTCAAATCCAGTCTTCAATTGTTGTTTTATGATTCTTTGTAAGATTTTTTCATCTCTTTTAGATGACTTTAACGTTGCCACTTTATGTTTGCCAAACTCATTTTCGGGAATAACAAATGATAATGCCATACCAGATTTACCGGCTCTTGCGGTTCTACCAATTCTATGAATATATGCTTTTGAAGTTAATGGTAGGTCAAAATTCAAGACACATGCAACGTTTTGAAAATCAACACCTCTAGAAACGCCATACTCCTTATCTGATTTGTTCTTTTGTTTCTTCAACTTCACCGACTTCTCTTCTTTGGCTTCATTTTTAACTTCAGTTTCTTCTTCTTCTTCTTCTTCCGCCTTAACTTCTTCAGCAACAACGCTCTCTTCGACATTTTCCAACTTGCTTTCCTTTTTTTCAGCTAATTTTTCTTCTTCTTCATCTCTTTCAAATACAAATTCATTAGTTTCATCAGTTGCGATTAATAATTGGTAGACATTCTTATTAAACTCTTCAACAATGTGCAATCTTGAATTTATTGGTAACTCACTATTCAAAATACATGATTTTATACCAAATTGTTCCATGAAAAGTTTTAATCTGTACCCTCTATCGATGCTATTAACAAATATGATGGTTTTACCTTTTATAAGACTCAATTTGAAGATAACAAAAGTTAATAAGAATTTATCAAATTCAGACACTTTAACATAGTATTGAACTAATTTGTCATTGGCAGCATTTTCTTCTATCAAGTTTAAAATAGCTGGTTTGGAACAGAATTTTGTTTTCAAATTATTTAATTCTTCGTTTATAGTAGCACTCATTAAAAAAGTTTGTAAGTTTTTCTTGATTGGTAAGTAAGTTTCCAATTTATCCAAGTCTTCCAAATGGCCATAAGATAAGATAAGATCGACTTCATCGATAGTTAAGTTTTTGACTGTCTTTAAGTTTATCAAGTTTGAGTTATTTGTCTTTTCTAAAATTTGGACTAATTTCGAAGGAGTTGATATCAAAATTTCAGGTTTGTTGAGAAGTAGTGAATTTATGACTTGGTCTGATAAGTTGGAGCTCAAATTGACCAAGTTAATTTTGGAATTACAATAGATAACCAATTTTTCCAAAAATTTATAAACTTGATTTGATAATTCTCTTGTAGGGACTAAAATGATTGATTTGATTTCATGAGTATCGACATCAGCATCGCTCAAGATGTTTTGAATGATGGGTATACAGTATGCGGCCGTTTTTCCTGAACCTGTAGAAGCTTTGGCAATAATATCTCTTTTTTCTTGTAAAGCTAATGGTATACTGGAGGATTGAATTAATGTTGGATTCTTGAATCCTAATTGATTGATGGCTTGAAGTAATCTGGGATCCAAATCGAACGAGTCAAACGTGGTGCTGTCGTCCACATAGGCAGCCGGAGCAGCAGTTGTAGTAACCTTGGACATTTGGCTGTGTGTATGAAAAGGATAAAGAATAACTAAAACTCTTATTAAAAAATCACTTCAACTTTTCTTTAAAATATTTTTTTTCCGTAAATAAAAAAAAAAAAAAAGATTCTACTGATGAGGTTACCCGGAATTTAGAAAGCCTCATTGTTCTTTGTGTATAAACTCCGAATTTCTTTCTGTCAAGTTTATAGATTTTGAGATTTCTTTTCCTTGGTATAGATTTGGATTCATTTTATAGCGCTGCTGTTACTCAATTGTCACAGAAGATTCAAACCTGCTCTTTATTTGCCCGAAATTCGCTTGAAATTTGCTTACAATTCACTGAAAATCTGATAAAATGCAACCAGTCATGGATGCTGAACAACTTGAAGACATTCCAGAGTACATAAGGCATTCCTCAATGTCTGGTTCCTCGTGGAAGAGCACAGATAGAAGGCCGTCTCTTCTAGACTTTTCCATTAACAATCCACGCAAAGTTGAGAATAAATCTTTGCTGAATATAAATGATTTTGTGAGATTGGAGGTTTTAAAAGAGATGAGGCCTGTTAAATTGGTTGGTGTTATTGATAAGTTCAAATGGGATGAATTTTATGCGGATATGGCCAGAAAGTATAAACCGTCCGTTAAAAGCTTCTATAAGAGCCAAAATTCTCTTATTGAAAGGTACCAGGAAATTGATAATTTATTAGATTCAGGAATCCATGTTAATATGTTACAAAACTATGGTACAGACTTACAACACCAACTTGAAGAAGAAGCAGAACGCGACCCAAAATACGGCAGTATCAGCTCATTGAACCGGATATCAAGACGTGGCGTTCCAGGAAATATTGATCTCGAAAGTGCTCCGTTATTAGGCTATAATAAAGATGAAGAATCAGGAGAGATTGTGTTTGCTATCTTGGTTAATTTCTTCATTAACTTTGTGTTATTGATTGGTAAGATAGTTGTTTGCATATTGACCAGCTCTATATCTATCGTTGCCTCATTGATAGATTCTATATTGGATTTCCTCTCTACAACCATCATTTATATTTCAAATAAATTGTCGCAACAAAATAACTGGAAAACAAACAACTTGTACCCGATTGGTAGATCAAGGTTAGAACCGTTAGGGGTATTGATTTTTTCCATCATCATTATCATCTCTTTTTTACAAGTTGGTCAAGAGTCTTTCAAGAAGCTTATTTTCAATAATGGTAATAATGAAGTTGTCGCAATTGGGGTTTCGTCCACGTGTATTATGATACTTACAATCTTGAGCAAGTTAGGGTGCTGGTTATGGTGTAAAAACAACAAATCAAGTTCAGTGCAGGCGTTGTCACAAGATGCATTTACAGATGTCATTTTCAATATCTTTTCCATATTGATGCCTTTAGCAGGCTATCATCTACAGATATGGTGGTTTGATCCTTTGGGTGCTTTATTACTCTCGATCTATGTTATTATCTCATGGAGTTTTACAGCTTTTGAACATATCGATAACTTGACGGGAGCTTCGGGTGATTTGGAGGACCAAAAAGTCATATTATATTTATGTTTCCGTTTTGCCAAGTCTATTACACAAATTACAAATTTGAGTGTTTACCATGTTGGAGATAACTTAAATGTTGAGGTTGATTTGGTTATGGATAGTAAGTTGTCGTTGAGAGATGCTCATGATATCGGCGAGGCATTGCAATATGCCATTGAAACATTACCTATGGTTGAAAGAGCGTTTGTTCACTTGGACTATAGAGTCGGGAACTATAAAGGACATCTCCGTTGAGATTGCATGGCTTAATCCACAGTACTAAAGGACTTCTTAATTGATAGAGTTTAGCTTTAGCTTCAGCATCTGTAGTATTATCTTGTATGAAACGAACCTGAGTTGGCTCCTGGCCTGGTTAGATCGTCCACAGCCGCTTTTCTGTTCTAGTTTCTAAGTGTATAATAGCTGTCGAACTGTGATCTGGCCAGTGTTCAGGGGTGCTTATAAGTTACGACCTTCTTTACCGTCCAACTGTCTTTTATAAGGTTTTTTCCACTAAAAGTGGTGATCCTGGCCATTTCTTGATCAAATTTGAGATCTTTCCGCTTCGAGGTCGAAACCGTGTTTTTCGACTTTACGCTGCTCATAGTTGACCAAAATCTACAAGCTCAACGAGTAATTGTAGCCTGAATCCAGGAAATGCGCTGGTGACGGTGTCCAATATGAATGCTACACATCACTTGTAGAATGTAGTCATACTTATTTCCCTGTTTGGGTACAATTTTGTGCTGCAGCTGAAAGGACTTTACACGAACAGTGCTCGTAACACATTCTAATTTTAGACAAATCGATTAATTACTGAAAGAAAAGAATAAAAAACCACAAAAAATAATAAATATCGAAAGAATCACAGCAAAATAACAACAGAACAAGATGGTCAGTGTTATCTCTCGTTGTCTTCTCGTGTTGAGCTTGGTGGCCGTTGCCTTCTACTGGATGCCTCCGTTCAGTTGCCACGCTCTTTCTCATTCAGAATCAGATCCCAGTGTGACCGTGAAACAAATCATCATAAACTCAGATGCGAATGCAAATTTTGATCAAAACGATAATGATAATTTCAACGAAAACGTGAATGAAGACGTTCAGATCATAAGTCATCATTCCCAGTCCATATTCCAGAAGATTTCAAATTTTAAAAATTCGATAATTGGGAAAAACAACTCAATAGATTACAAGATCCAAAATGAGTTTAGTAAAAAAATTAATGATTTTACAAAATTAGCTGAAGGTCTAATGAAAAGAGACGATTTGAATTCAAGTTCTATTTCGTCTTTTACCTCTCCAACATCTTCATCGTTAAATGTTGCTTCTACCTCAAGTGTTGATGAGTTCTCGTCATCTTCAAGTGATCCATTCCAATCTTCAAGTGATCCTTCTTCAAGTGCACCTTTTTCTTCCAGCTCAGATTCTAGTTCAACTTCCCCATCATCAAGTGCTTCTCCAAGTTCAAGTGTTGGGTTTTTTACTTCGTCTTCGTCAAGTTCTGCTTCACAATCACCATCACCTTCTCCATCAAATTCCCAACTGTCTTCACAACAAACTTCCTCATCGTCCTCCTCGTCCTCATCATCCTCATCATCGTCATCATCCTCATCATCGTCATCATCCTCATCATCTTCTTCAGCTTCACCATCATCTTCTTCGTCAGCTTCTTCATCATCGTCGTCAGAATCAACCTCTTCAAAGAGTTCTTCGTCTTCTCATACTACGTCAAGCTCTTCATCATCTTCTAAATCATCAACTCAACAGTCTTCTTCAGCTTCCATTACAACCTCCGCTTCCGTGAACAGTGGTACTACTGAATATTTCACAAAGACAATGTTCTACTCGGTTTCTGCTTCACCATCGGCTGCCGCTTCACAATCAAAATCAACTTCTACAAGTGGATTATCCCATACCAATAAAATCGTTGTTGGTGTTGTTGTAGGTATCGGTGGTGCTATTATTCTTGGTATGGTTGCTGTATTCTACTTCCTCAAAAAGAGAAATAATGGCTACGAATCAAATGGATGGACATTCTGGAGAAAAGACGAAAAGGGAGAAAACGATTATTTGAACGGTGAATTGGGAGTTAGAGATAGAAATATCAATCAAGGTTCCAATTTTTAGGTTCATTGAGATTTACTGAAAATCAATCGACTAAAATGGTTGATTTTACTGATAATTTGTTACATGAAAGAAAAAAGAAAAAAAAGGAAAAAAGTGAGTTGATTTAATTTGATTTTTGTTGATAGTTAAGTAAAGTATAATCTTAAAATTAAATAATGATTCATACTATTTAGATGTTTTTATAACTTGTGTGTTGGTTTTAATTTAGTATATTATCGTTGTAGTTTATTATGTGTTAATTTAAGTTGTAATTGGCTGATTACTGATTTAGGGACACTGTCAGGCGCGCAAGCGACTCTTCGATTTAATTATTAGATGAAAATTTTTTATGTCAGGTACCGCAACTCAGCCGACTTGAAATGAATCACGATTCACCATATAAATACATGTTGGAGGCTATAGGGGCGCGAAAGTTTTTCCATTCGCCTTGAGAAATAATACTACAATTCACAATGTAGGGACTTTCGAATATTTGTTTTGCCACTTGAATGGAGTAATTTATGGAGCTCTAAGCTCATATCTTGGATACATCGGTATATTCGTAATTTATACTAGTAAATCGAGATCAATTCGGTTAAATTTAAGCTTAACGGATCACGAATTACGAAGGGTTACGAAGCTGATTGAAGAGAACTTGATCAGCAGCCTTCTTGGTAATGGGGTTGTCTGGTGCAATTAAACTCACAAGCCACGATATATTTGATTAAATATCAATTAATTATAATCATGGAAATTGGATGCAATATAAAATTCTTTGACTTCTAGCTGTGGTCGGTCTTTGAAGGACAGTACAGATATAATCCGTTCGGCGTTGAGTCATGACTCATGGCTGCTAATTGACAATAATAATTAATTACAATTGTATATATTTGACAGCTTACACACATTCAAAATAAATCACTCTTTCCTCGTCATCGTCCATAACTATCGAGTTTTAAACCAGTCACGATTCGCAGAAAAGGAGAAAAAATTATCTAGTTATTGATTTCAATTTTCAACATTTGAGCTCACATAAAATACATATTAATTATATTAACGTCTAGAGTCTAGACTCAAATTAATGCAGCATGTTGTATAAGGGCTCATAATCAATGTGTTGCAGCAATTATTTTGCAGCCAAAAAATGTTACAAAATCGACTGCTCATTGGTTTGTATACTCAAGACATACGTATGGTTCATTCAAGTTGTCGAATGTTGACATATATTAGTTGATATAGACCTGATTGTAATGTAGGTGGTAATAATTTCATGGAAAACAGTTTTTGTTTCAGCGACAATATGCAAGCGAAGTTGTTAGTCGTAACTTGGAACATGAGCTGAATATCAATGATGTACTTCTGTATTATATTACAAGTAGGTGCAGATATATAGGCCTATAATAATATATAAAATTGGTTAAATCTTCAAATATGGATGTCTATAATTTGTAGTCATATTCATTGGAGTCTTAATTTATTGATTGAATTCAGCTATAACTTTGGCAGTGTTTACGCCCTTTTCATGAGAACAGCCAGGTTGTATTCACTTACAACTGCTCTTGGGCTGGTCCAACATGGTTCAAATTTAGGGAGTATATAATATTTATCTGATCATGAAATGTAAGCATTACTGTATAAATAGCCTATATAGGTATGAAACATATTGGTAATTAAATCAATTAAAATGCATGCTAACAGCTTTATATATATTAAGATCGCAGTTAATATAATTAATCGACAATTAATTTGACGTACCTAATTAGCTATAGGTAAAGATATTTATAATATAATTGACGTATATTATCCAGCGAACTGACATGATCAGGATGGAACACTAATCGCATGCGGTTAGAGCAAGGCTGAACTTGAATATTGTCAGTTTAAGACAATCCCCAGTCAGCAACGTCTAGTTATATAACTCTCTTTAATCAAAGTCGACATGAATATTGATGAAACCAAAGGACTGTATATGAACTTGTTCGTTACGTCATATTCGATATATTCTTGAACAACTTCGAACAATTAGACTGGACTCTTGGATATTGATTCTTAAATTGCAATTGATCATGAATTCCTTTCATGACTGATGTAATATATCAATATTTTGATATTCATATAACTAAGCTATATAATAAATGTACACCCGTCACTTTTGCTAGCTTATTTTCTTCAATATAATATACTAATATTAATAGTAAGTATGGTTGATTTATTGTCATGCATCTCATCGTGATGTTACTAAAATATATCCAGTTAGCAAAGACTCAAGAGATTGCAAAGTCCTGTCAATGCGACATTTTTGTCTAATTGATCTATCTGATACTTGCAAAATTTTATTAATGAGCCTGTAATATAACTTATGAGTGAAGCTAAAGTTTGAAACACTGCTGGATACAATTAAAGTTGGCGACTGTATATATCGTTAAATAATAAGCAATCATCATAAGCTCAATAATCATGATCTGATGATCGCTCGAAATCGATCTTATACGTAGTTTATTGGTTTATATTGATGAAGCCAATAAGCTACGTCTTGGGCTGATGGAACTAGTACCAGTAACCAAACTACGTACTGCAGGCAAAAACTGTATCTGATAGTTGGCACCCCATAACTTGCAATTTCTAGAAGTTGTATGATTGATCATATGATTATTCACGATCAATGCAATGATACCTCCTTACTACTTAGCACATTATGTACCAATTCTTAATTGTTGCAAGCCATTTTTGCTTACGCCTGTGCGAATAAGAATCTTACACTCTATTACTAGCATTCTCTCTATTATCGATCATTACGATAATTACGATCCTGATGTACCCAAAGATTTTGATGGAGAAAATGAACTTTAGCTCTGCTCAATCGAAGAATTTTAGTCAACTAATTACGTATAGTAGTATATATTTCAACTCGTTCCAACTTCGATTTTATTTAAGGAACTGCATGAATGTAGTTATATGGTCATTTACCAGTTTTATGTGTCTTCAGTAAGTAATTGGTTTGTCTGGGATCTAGCATCTGATCTAGCAAAATAACTAATTAATTAAGTTAAAAAATGATAATCCAGCTAGCCTAAGGTTGTTTCCTTTTAGTGAAAGATAGAGAAATCTGTGGTCACTGCTTTTAGTATATCTTTAGGATGAATGTACTCATCCTAAATTATTCATGAGTATTATACGTACTCGAATCCTGAGAAACGAACAGTGGATTGAGTATTTGCAGCCATATTGAAACGGTTTGCGTTTTAAAGATATCTGGAATATAGTGATAATGATATTAGAGAATGCAATTAAAGGGAAAGCTCAAGTGATATTACATTCTCATCAATAACTCATTATATAATAATTATCGAACGTGGACATCCTCGACAGTAATTGTGACTAAGATCTTTCACAAATTGTATTTTAAGAGTTGGAACTTGGGCCGAATCACCTCGTGAGTCGTTACTGGTCTGACCCAACTTCTAACAGCCTTATGATTTGAGTGAATGAAACATTGCTTCTTGCTTCTGATTCTACTGATAGCAGCAGCTAGTACTATTAGACTTAATATAATTTACAGACCTATAAACTGATATGAAGCTGGATTCTAGCATCTGGACGGTTGGCCATTCTATATCTTGTTGGAGTTCAGACCAGCTAATTCACTTCTCAGTTCTCGTGGTTTTAACTTTTGATCTTTTGAGTCCATTGTCTTCATATAGGGAAGCTATTCGTCGATCTTTAACAAAGGAGATAGAGATCTTTTAACTTTTGCATTTTCATTTTTGCATCTTTGATTTTCTGACGGGTAACCCCAAAGAGAAAATGCAACACCCCCTAAAAAAATGCAAAAAAAATGTCTTGCATTTTCTGAAAATTTGGCCAAAATCAAGTATGAGCCGCACACTGGACATGGTTTCCACAACAAAATATGTAGATTTTATGGTGAAATATTCACTTTTTCATAGTTTTACTACTCTTATAGCACCATCTTTTAGAAAAAAAACCACAACTGATAGGACTCTTCTCTACCAGTCCAATGGTTATATTTATATTGAAAAGTAACAATTTTCAAGTATATAAATCTTGCAATCTGTGTTCCTGTTAGATTATGTAGTATATGGTGTCATATTGCTTATGTAATTAACACTTTTTATGAAAATGAAAATGCAAAACACCAAAATGCAAATGCAAAAGGTAAAAGGTCTCTAGTGTTAACTTTCTACATATTTCTCTACTACGTAATTATAATTTATAGACCATCGTACGATTTGGCACAAGTGACAAGAAATGTAAATATTGGTCTCACTCCTACGTTACGTAGGTTGCCTCATGGACCATGGTCCACGATCCAACAGTGACTACGCTGCGCTCGGTTTTATTTGTGACGGATGCAGATTCGCAGAAATCACGAAAATCAGGATTCGTTCACGGCGAAGTCTGGCCTGGGCTCTGGACTCTGGACTTGGAGCCTTTGGACTGGCTCAGCTGCCGTCTGCAGGCGCTGCGTAACTCAGATGGAGAGCTTGTAGCGAAATAGGTCGACCATCCTCAAGCCACGGCGGCTCCATTAGTAACCACGTACTCCGGAGTTCGCGCCTATGTTTAATTTAATTTTAATTTTAAAAACTTTTATTCCGAATTCTCCTAAAAGAAAATGGTAGTGTCATATACAAACTTATATAAT